>NEEE01001867.1:81535-97934 GCA_002278615.1 Pogonus chalceus
TTTATTTCAAACAATTAGTTTTTAAAATTGTAATAATTAAACAACATTTGTTCGCATAAGTTTAAAAAAATTTATACGGAAACACGTAATATTTATAAAATAAAATATAAACATTTAAATGTCCTATAGAATAAATTCCCGCTTTTTTTAAATATTAAAAAATTAATTAAAAAAATATAACATAAAATTTTAATTAATTTCTAGTCAATACTATCGTAATTTTTGATAATAAAATTCACACAACCTACTATAATTTAAATAAAAAATCCAATAAAATAAAATAAATTTAATAAGTAATAAATAAAATGAAATCACTATTAAAACTTAGTATAAACTTCCTTAAGATTACTAATTAAATTATGAATATAGATACTTAAAATTGCAATAAAATTTTAAGTACTATTTGCGCATAAAATGAAAATTAAAAACTACTCACCATTGGAAAGCGTTGAAATGAAAATAACAGATGCCCAGTCCATATAAAAAAGTAGGATCTTGCCAATGTGTATCTTTATGGAGCCTGTAGAATCTTTGATATGCCGAAAGCGCTGTAAAAATCAAAATTATAAATATATTATTAAATTTATTTTAAAATTATTACCTTGTCCATATTCTTCAAGTAATAAATGAAAATGTCCTAATTTTACCCAAGTTTTTGGGTCAATACTTATAGGTTTAGAGTTTTCTTTATCTCCACCTGATTCAAGTTGAGCTCTTTTTTGTCTATGAGCCTGAATAATCATTGATTGTAAATATTTAATAGCCTGTAATTTTATTATAAAATTTAATTTTTACGTAATTTAATTTAAGTAATATGTCATTTACCTTAACAACTAAGGCCCGCTTTTTCGCATTACATGGCAAATCCAGCGATAAATATCCAAACTGACGACTAAAAAAAATAATATAAAAATAAATAAAATTAGTTTTATATTTAATAATCAACGTAATGTTAATTTAATCAATTAAGCTTATGATATGTTTAAAATTTAAATAAAATCTAATTGACAAAAATGTGAACTTTGAATTTTTAAATCATAAATAATACTTTAATTATTCAATAAATAACTTTGAAAACTACCTGTCAAGTTCTGACAGCACATGCAATTCTTGAGGTGTTAATGTTGTTTCATCTGCATCCTCTGAATTATTTGTGGTTGTCTTACTCATTATGTTTACTTTTAATTGGACACTATATACAACAACAATTATTTATTTATTTATATTTATACGACAAAATTATTAATAGCAAACTTGCAATTGTACTCAAATCAACAAACAATAATACCAACATTTCTTGATTAAATTCTAGCGCAAGCATTAAGACAAATATCAGTGTAGCCAGTTGTCTTATAATTAAATTTGAACTTTAATAATTTTGATTGAGATAAATATATTTATTTTTAATATTTTTAACGAACGGGGTTTTCTACAAAACAAAGATAATTTTTCTTATATTGTTAAGTTCTATTTCTTTGTCTGTTAAAAGTATTCAACTGTATTGCATTGATTCATAAGTATAAATTTGAAAAGTGTTTATTTAAAAATACGTAAATATTATAATTTAATAAGCTTTTATTTTTTTGATAAAATAAAATTTGTTCAAAGTTTCGGTATTGTAATACTTTCACAAAAGTAAAAGTAATATAATTAACAATAAACCGTGAAATAATATGACGTATAAAGACCTAATTATAATGTAGTTATAAATGAAAGAATAAAAATTCCGTTTATTTTAATTGTTATACTGCTTTTGTTAAAACATATATGAATAGTTGTTTATGATATAAAATTCATTTAAAAAATCAATAGTGATTCAACGCACTTAAATTTTTTGCATACTTATCTCCATATGGTAAAAAACAAAATTACGACATAGCATTGGTTTACGGCATTATTCAGATTAGTTATGACAGTTGAGTGATCTGTGGTTGAGTGTAGGTTAAGTTAATTTTGATACTACGTGTTTAGTAAATAAATCAGTGCACAAGAACTTAAACAAGGTAAATATATAAAAATATTATCGTATTTAGTGTAAAATAAACAAAAAATGGTGGAATTTATAAAAATATTATTCCAGATAACACAATATGGAAGAATATGCTGATTTGTACTTTAGTCCCTCGCCAGAAACTTGCTTAATAAACAAAAATGCAACAAAAATTATAACTAACGCATATGAAGGTATTCCAGAAACTTTAGTATTAAATATAATTGCTTGGGGTTCTTTGCTTTTATTATTCACTATTTTACGAAATAGAGCGTGGGATTATGGAAGATTAGCGTTAGTACAAAGTGAAAAATTAATGCAATTATTTTACGGTAATATGGATGATGTTGCTGCAGTCGCAGATGAATCATCCGATTCGCTCATGTATCGTGATCAAGGTTGTTGTTCCTGGATTCCAGTTATTTTTACTATATCTAAAGAAAAGTTTTTCTCTCGCTGCGGACCGGACGCTGTATTATATTTATCGTTTCAACGATATTTAATGTATTTGATGACAATTACAATGATTTTATCGTTAAGCATTATTCTACCGATAAATTTCCAAGGCACTCTTCAGGGAGATGAATACAGTTTCGGTCATACAACAATTAGTAATTTAGAGCCTACTTCCCATCTATTATGGGTGCATATAACTATTTCAATTTTGCTTGTACCAATTACGCTAGTTATTATGAGAAAATGTGCTAGTCTTATTCCAACTAAACAATCTTTATCAAAAACTATTATGGTTACAAATATAGCTTCACAACATCGTAAAATAGACGACATTAAAGGCTATTTTAATTTGTTATATCCAACAATTGCTATAAAAGATGTACAACTAGCGTTCGATATTTCAAAATTATCAGTTTATGAAAGGCAACGTTCAGATGCACATGAAGCTAGAATTTACTGCGAAACGCACAGCAAAGATAATTTAAAATCTTACCCGAAAGGTTGTTTTATTTGTTGTTGTTGTTGTCCATACGTCGATGCACTCGAATATTATACAGCTGAAGAAACACGTTTAACAGAAACTGTAAAATGCCACAGAGAGTTGGCATTGTCTAAACCTCTTGGAATTGCATTTGTTACATTGGAATCAGCGAATGAAGCAAAATTAATTGTTAAACATTTCTATCCAGGAACTCATCGTGAGTGGATTTTGAGCGAAGCCCCTGCACCATCCGATATATTCTGGGAAAATTTAAGCGTTGAAACTAAATACTGGTATTTAAAAGCAATTATGGTTAATTTTGTTTTGTTTATTATTTTATTCTTCTTAACAACACCAGCTGTTATAGTAAACATGTTAAACGCCTTTTATATGTCCCATAATATATCATATAAATTAAACAATGTCCTTTCTGAATTTTTACCAACATTGTTGCTTTGGACAATGTCAGCGTTATTACCGGTCTTTGTAGCATATTCCGATGAATGGCTATCGCATTGGACTCGTTCAAAACAAAATCAAGCAGTTATGAAAAAATCTTTCATATTTTTATTGTTTATGGTTTTGATTTTACCCTCATTAGGTTTGACAAGTGCGCAAGCTTTAGTTGAATTTTCTTTAGAGTCGAATAATCGCAGTTTTAGATGGGAATGCGTTTTTTTACCAGACAAAGGTGCTTTCTTCGTAAACTATGTTATAACTTCCGCGCTAATTGGCACAGCTTTAGAATTGATCCGTTTTCCTGAATTATCACGATTTTTATGGACGTTAAGTATTTCTCGCTCTAAAGCAGAAATTGTTAACGTGCAACGTACTGTCTTATCTGAATATGCGTATGGCATTAATTACGCTTGGAGTATTTTAATTTATACAATAAGTGTAACTTATAGTTTAGTGTGTCCTCTAATAACCCCTTTCGGTCTTTTGTATTTGATTATGAAACATATTGGTGATAGACATAATCTTTATTTCGCGTACCGCCCAAGTTATATGGGAATTGAAGGCAGACATATTCACAATTCGGCAATAAAAATGGTTCGAATTGGAGTTGTTTTGATGCAAGCAACTTTAGCTGCGTTGACTGTTGTTCGTGGTGGATTTGCTCCCATGAATTTTGTTTGTATTACGGTTTTATTGATAACATGCTGTTTATTTACGTTCCCAAATCCTTTCCCTACATGCGTTCCGAAGTCAAACAATGATCCAGATCAAATGAATATGAACTTCAAGTATATAGCACCTGTGTTACAAAATTCTGCAAATATATCTAATCCAGAGAGTCCTGTTTTTCATTTAGATTATGGATCAGCAAGCACTGCTGAAACTGTAACTAGCAGTGAAAGTGATGATACCAAAAAATACTAACTAATATTGAACGCTATGTACACTCTTCTTGTATTTATATTATTTTTGTTTTTAACCAGTATGTAAAGTATTTATGAAATATGTATGTATTTTGCTTTGCAATTTTAGCTTTAATGTAATTATTCTGTAAGATTTTGTTATGAGAATCAATTTATAACTTATTTTAAGGCTGTGAGGTTACAGATTACTTTTAAAATTTTATCTTAGTCTGTTATATCTAAATTCTCTTGTATTAAATCCAAAGTATGCTTATAATATAAGTTGTATATTATCAATATTATTAATATATAAATATATCTATTCTGTCCATATGTGTATTATTTATTTTAAATTTAAACCCTTATTTACTAACGTTTCCAATCTTTCCAGTATTTTAAAAAAATTATAAGAAAGCGTACGGTTTATAAATATTTAATTTATATATAGAATTTACTTATTCAGAGAATATCTTTACTCCGTCTCGTAAACTATAAAAGAAAATATACGGGTTCAGAAATGTTAGATGATATTCTCGGATTAAGTGATCTATCGTAAGAAAAAAAAAATTCAAATTGTTATCACATACCTGGAGAATAATTTTGGCGCGGAGCTATCGGTAAGCGAACTATGTGTTAAGAGAGTCTGTGGTAAACTGAAGAATGAAATTCTTATTAAATAATATTGCCTTGAAAATTTTTAACAGTATTTTATCAGAAAGAAATATTATTTAATACTTATATTAGAGCCTAATTAAAATACAATAACTTACATAATATATTTTAACAAGAACATTTAACCAAAGTAAATTTTAACTTGAAATAAAAAATTCTTGTATATATTTAGCTTATTATTAACATAGTAAAAAAATCTATTCTTTTAGGTTCTAAATTTCTATTTACAACATATTTTTCTAAAACTTTGTTTTGATGGACCTTGACCAGCAAAAATTATACAAATTCTAGTGAGCTCATAATTTGAAACGTATTGTTTTAGTGACATGCTGTCGCTCATTTTAAATCCATACTACCCCTGTTGCTTTAGTAACATATTTTTTGCTATTCGAGGTTCTTCAAAATAATTTTAGAATTAAGTATCCTTGTTATTGTTTTACAATAATAAAATTTTTAAGTCTGATTAAAATTCTTAAAATTTAAATTATAATTAAATTAAAACAGACAGTAACAAATTTTTTTTTCTACCAGCTAAACCTCGACTTGCAACCTTGTTTTATAAATTTTCATTTGAAAGTCCTTGAATCAATTGACTTCAAAATTTGAAGCACGCTGTTCAAGTAAAATGAGAGACTGCCTATTTCAAATTATAAGCTTAATTATAATTTAAAGCAACATTTTCTTTGCTGTTCAAAGTCCTTCAAAACAATTTTAGAGCTTAATACTTAAGCTATTAATTCAGGATATTTTAATTAATTTTATGAATTTGATTAAAATTTATGAAATTTAAATTATAGTTAAATTACAGATAAGACAAGACAGTAACAAAATTAATTTTCCACCAGCTAAACCTCTACTTGCAACCTTGCTTTCTAAAATTTTGATTTGATAGTTCTTTTATCAATTGACTTCAGAATTTGAAGCGCGCTATCCAAGTAAAATGAGTGACAGCCTATTTCAAATTCTAAGCTCAATTATAATTTAAAGTAAAATATTATTTGTTGTTCAAGGTCCTTTAAAACAATTTTAGAGTTTCATACTCTAGCTATTAATTCGTGATAATGAAAAATTTTAATTAATCTTGAATGAATTTTAAGAAATCTAATTACAATTCATGCAATTTATATTATAGTTAAAAAACAGTAACATAATTACGTTTCGCTAAAACTCTACTCACTTTACTTTATAAAAATTTGGTTTGAAAAACCTTGAATCAATTGCCTTTAGAGTTTAAAGCGAGTTGTTCCAGTAAAATTTGCCCGCTTAAAATATTGAACTCAATCTTACTACCAGCCGTTCAGAAAAAACATTTTGTACCCCTGATTGTATAATTCAAGCTAAGTTTAAATTTCACTGCCTAAGTCGCTTTCATTAGGTAATTGTAAATTTTAATTTAAAATGCGACATACTGAACTCAATCTTACTACCAGCTGTTTAGAGGTCATTCGAAAAAATTTCAGAATTTCGAACTCTGTGTCATTTCATAATGATGAAAAAATTTAATTAATTCTAAGAAAAGTGAAAATTTGCGCAATTCATACAATTAAAATAAAAAATATATAAATTATGAACTTATAAAAACAATGTATCAAATAATACGATAAAAATTTCATTACGAAATTTATAAACAATAAAATTGTAAATATTTTTGTTTACTGAAATACGGTAATTCAAATCAAAGATATGAAGATTAAATAATTGTTTTAAATATATTGTCATGAACAATATTTATCTACTTAAATAATTAATAACCTCTTAGTTATTTATCAACGAAAATTAATAAAATATTTATAAAAATTCCGTTTTTAAATAAATTTTGACGAAAGCTGTACATGGCAGCCAAATCAATACTTTACAATTTTATTTACAAGAAACTTTTTAAAAAAATATATATTAAAACCAATAAAAAATATAAATATAAAGACAAAGTTGTAAAACAGAGTGGATGATTTTATTTTTTATTTAAATACAAAAATGATCGTACATGGAACCGGTGGAAAATATCAACAATTACTTATTAATGTACAAAAAACCTATAATAAATAGGCTGTTTTATTAAATTATAAAATATAACAATTTTTTTAAATATTGCCTAATGTTTCTTTGTTTTGCCTGAGCTCAATTTTTCGTATTTCCTTTTGCTTGAATACCACAAAGCGAATGGAATTGCTAAAGATGGAAGAGTCATAACTGCAAACGCAGCCCAATCAAGAACATGGGAAGAGAATTTTTTGTTGTAATCACGGAAGGCGATGATAGCACCTTCGCCTGGTTCACTGCTCACAGCGAATTGGACCTGGAATAAACCGAATAAATTAAAATACAATTATAATAATTACACTGTAAAATAATTAAAATTAAATTTAATACAATATATAACACGTATTTAATAAATTAATGAAACATATTGTTGATAATTCTATTGTTATTAATAAGTCATATGGTTAAAAAAGCATGTGTTCCATACCTGGTTAGATTCTTCGCTAACTTTGTAGTTAACTTCTGCAGCAGTGAAGTTGAAATATCCATATTTATTAGGACGGACAACAACAACGTGTGATACGTTAGTTTGAGGAGCAATTCTTGAAATTTTAGCACTTAATTTGCCACCAACTACAGTGAAAGCTTCTGGGTGGAATCCATGATCTGTGAGTTGTACATCGACAGCAGCAGCATTTCCAATATTGTAGATATTATATTTTACAACGATATCCATATTTTCAACCAAGTATTTATTTAAAATTTGTTTTGAAACCAAAAGTCTAGCCCCAGAATCATCTTCATTGCAATATGCGAACGAGAAGATGATGGCGAAAATAAATACCACAGATTTCATCATTCTGAAAATAGATTCCTATTAGAATATATTTTTAAGAATATTTATTAATATATTTACCTGTTTCTGTATATTTTACAGTGGTTCTAAGTCAGAAAATATGATTAGTCTTGAAGTGTTTATTGGAACTAATAACACTTTAGTGCCTAACCAAACTGAACGGGAAAATCGTGTGTTGGAAGAATATCAGCAGCCACGCGTCAACACTCACCGGTCTTGTAGGTCGCCACGTCTCTAAGAGGGGAGTGACGTTTACATGATTCTACAGTCGGTAATATAGATATTATGCACGAAATTTGACAGTTACATATTACAACTGTCAAACATTTTTATTCTATGCATTTTTTACTTCAACAAATATATTTTATTTTAAACGTTATGTTATTATATCTAAAGTAATTTTTGTTTATATTTGTAGTTTATCTTACTAAACATTAATACTTTAGAAACTGCCATGTTTTTCTAGACAATACTAGTTATAGTTATTATAATTGTTCATTATGCATAATGCAGATATAGATTTGGATGTAAAAGTTAAAAAAGGTATTTAATTTATTGTTTAGGTCTTAAAAATGGTAATTTAATTATTTGTTTATTTTAGCAACGGAAAGAATTTCCGAAAACATGCATATAGTAGCAAATGAACCATCGTTAGCTTTTTATCGACTTCAAGAACATGTAAGAAAAGCTTTAAAACCTATGGTAGATAGACGAGTCGATGTAAAAAAGCTACATCAAGAACTACAAGGAAGATGTTATGATGTCGAATACGCTGTTGGGTATTTATTTTTCATTCACTTGTTTTTTTGATAGTAAATTAATAATTGTTGTTATTTTAGTGCAATCAAAACAATGGACAAGGCAGAAGAAAGCTTTAAAAACATTCAGGACAATTTAAAAACGGCGATATTTTTAAAGCAACAGTTAAAGTATGAAGAGTCTCGTAAAAAAAAACCTGAAATGAATTCTGTATATAAACGCTTATCTGCACATATAACGCTTGATCTGCCTGATTTGCCCGAATTTTCGGATGTAGTAAGAGAAACTGCTAATCGCGTTGAATCAATCATGTCTAGTGCTAGGCACTGATAATTTTATGGCACTATTTATTATTTTTGTTCATTTATTATTTTAAAAAAATAACAAGCGCAAATTAATATCTAAAACATTAAGAAGGCTGCCGTTTTAAAGTTACTTGAAATAGCGTTTTATATAAAAACAAAATTTAATTTAATTTTTTTAATTTATTTTATATTTACAGGTCTATTAATTAATATTTTTTGTTTTTATCCAACAAAAAATATTCAAGTGGCAAGGGAAAACTCTCAAACTGCAGCCTTACGAAATTTTAAAACAAATGCTGAAAATAAATGAAAAATTCTTCAAATAAATAATAAAAAAATTAAAAAATCGACTAAGTTATTTCTGGTTTTAATCAAATGAATCATTTGTATAAAATTAAAATCATTATAAGTGTACAAACATTGTAAAATTTTAACTATAACTTTATCTTTAGAATATTAACCTAAAAAAGACTGTATATTAATGTAAATTTATGTTATTTTAATTATATTTTTAAATATTCTTATATTATTTATAAAAAGCACAAGTAGNAATACAACTAAATTATTAACTATAATATTTTAATAAACAAGATATATAAAAATTTAATAAGAATTATGCTAAACAATAAAAACTTAAAATCTAAATAATATAAACAAACGAGTTATAACTTGAAACATTATGTAACACACATACTTAAAAAAAGAGCGGCTATTGATAAATTCTTATGAGACAAACGTTGAAAATTATTATTTAATAAACTGTAAAAATATTTATATTGTTGGTCTCATTGGAATTTATGGCATTTAAAATATATATCGTATTTGAAAAATAAAATTTGATTCAATAAATATTATAATAAAGTAATTTATTTAGCGAAATATAAATCTTAAAAATATTTTTATTAACGGGAAGACTATTGCAATGTAATTTTATAAGAATGATATTTTTATTTCAGTACATATATAGTCATTTATTAACAAAATTACTTACATACTATAGTAACATATTTATTCCAGTAAAAATAAAAAATGGGCGGCTGTTATATATTTAAATGCAAATATCAGGCCAAAAATTCGACAAATATTCCGCCAAAGGATATTTAGAATATATATTTATTTTATTACTGAATATTTGGCCTATTCTTCTTATTAAATTAATAAAGCTTTGTATAATGATATATAAATTCTAGTCACATGTTATGAATTATTAATGTCAGTGGATGTAACTTTTTGTCATGTTGGTAGAATGTCAGCAACTGCATGATTTCGACGATTTTAGATTATATCCATTTGCGTTACCTTTATCGTCTATTGCAATTCTATCTGTATCTTTGTTTGTTTCACTACTGTGAAGCAATTTATCATTCAGGAGTATCTGAAATTATAATTTTATTCATTTTAACGATTATTTCATATTATTAACGTTAAGAAATTGTTAAATTGTTTTGAATGACCTCTAAACCGCTGGTAGTAATATGAACCAGGCTGTCACTTTTTTTAAACTTAACTTAAAATATACTACCACGAGTAAGAAACTCTAAAATTGTTTTGAATGACCTTTAAACTACTGGTAATAATTTGAATCAGACTGTTATTCGTCTTAAATCAAAATTTACAGTGATGTTATTAGTGTAACTTGGATAGCTAGCTGTAAACTCTGAACTTAATTTGAATTATACTACCAGGAATATGAAGCTCTAAAATGTTTTTGAATGACCTCTAAACAGCTGGTAGTAATTTTAAGCAGGCTGTCACTTATTTTGACAACTCGTTTTAAATTATGAACTCAATTGATTCAAGGTCTTTTAAATCAAAATTTTAGAAAATGATGATGTGATTACAGTTTTAGCGAGAGGAAAAAGCATAAACATTTGGTTACTATCTTTCCTTCTTTACTGTGATATTACAATATTTTAATTTAATTACTCATAAAATTTAAGTCATTTATCTATGTAATTAATTTGTACATATATTTTTGAAATAGTTATTTAGATTTGTACATGCTTGTTGCTTTTAGATAGAAAAATAAATGTTTTCACAAAATTAAAACCAAATAATTTTTATTTAGAACAAGAAAAAATAAAATGCTAGACTAAGTATTATAATTTCCAGCATTTATTTATACAAATTTCAGGTTATTATTTCAAAATACAAAATAGTATATTCTGTAATAAGTTTGAAATGGGACAAATTCAGCTCGAGAGCGGAACACCCATTCCAAACATGTTGCAGAATATACTTTCTCAAATACAATAAAAATTTAGTTGAATTTAAACATCTTCACTAAAAAAACCTTGAATAAAATATTTGTATTTTAAAATTTAGATGTTGCAACGAGTAGCTATTCCATCACAATAGATAGTATATTTCCATTCCGCACAGTTTGGCAGAATGTAACCATTCTTTAATTGAAAATTAAATAATTTATGTTATAAATACCTTATTGACTAGAAACCTTGCAGCCTCTTCTATATTGATATTCTCTTTAGCTGATGTTTCAAACCAACCCGCAAAACCCTTTTCCTTGCAATATTCATCCATTCGATTTGGAGTATTTACTATACCTTCTTTTTGTTGATCGCACTGTAATTAAATTAATTTCATTAAAAACATTAAAATTTTAACGAATAAGAATTAAATATTCTTAAAGTTAAAATCAAATGCTTACTTTGTTCCCTAATAAAACACATGGTATCGAAGAACCATCTGGAAGTTGAACTTTTGAATCAAGATCTTGCTTCCATTTGTCAACAGCGTCAAAAGTTGCTACCCTAGTTACATCAAAAACTATGAAGGCCCCTACGGCGTCTTTATAATATACTCGAGTCATATTGCCAAATCTTTCTTGTCCTAAAATACAAAAAAAAACATTATATTCAATTATATAAACTAAATATTTATCAATTTTTTTATAAATGAACTTGAATAACGTTACAATATTTTAATTAATTCATTTATTAATTTCAAGTGCAAATATTTAAGATTTTCTGATGTTTATCTTAAATAATACAGATAAATATTTTTTTTACAATAACCTTTGAAAGTTACAATACTTCTTAAAAAAAAGCAAATTTCCGAAATACCTTAAGTATTTAATTAAATAGATATTTAGATTACAAATGTGATAATTTTAAAGTAATGAATTTTAAGAAACAATTAACTTAATAATTAAATTAAGAAAATTTGAAAGAATAAACAATGAAGAATGATTGTACTTGATGTATAACATTTTTTGTTAGGCTCTAAGAGTTCAAATTTGATTAAATAAAATATTACAAATCAATATCAATATATATTTCATAAATCATATATTATCCTGACAAATGCAGTTTCTCAATCAATATTTTATTACATACAGGTTACGACATGAAATTTCATGTTTCTTTTAAATAAAATTTTATTTAATCTCAAAAATCAGGAATAATCCATATAATCTAGTAAGTATTTTCATATTTAGCTTCTATATGTTTGAGTCACTGAATATGTTATCTTTATATCAATTAAGATAAATTTGATTAAATAAATAGATAAATTAAACATTTGTTTATTAATACTAAATATTATAATTAATATTCCTAAAGTGCATGCAACATTTTTTTTGTAAACAAAAGTAATAATTGGATATAAATACAAGTTCTCATTTGAATGTAAATGTTCGCATTATATGTACATTGAGCTGAAAATAGTACAAATATAGGTAAAAAGAAAAGAAAATATTTACCAGCAATGTCCCATAACTGCAGTCTTATAATGGTGTTTGCGTCCCAGTTTAGAACTTTTAGTGCAAAATCTACACCTATTGTAGCTCGGTAATGTTGTGAGAAAAATTGATGTACGTATCGCTTAATAATTGATGTTTTTCCTGTACCTAATTCACCAATAACTAAGATTTTGTACAAGTGCTCCTTGCGTTCACCAGTTTGTGAGATATTTGACTGTAATTAAAAGAAATATATTAGAGAATAAATATTTGATTCAAAACAATACAAGTATGTTGATAAAATTTCCAATGAAAATAAATTTTTATATAATTTTCAGTATTTTTTCAGGCTACAGTTAAAAAATTAGCCCTTTTTAGTTTTTTTGAATTTTATAATTATTGTAATTTTATTCGAAGAAACATGTACGGTCACAATTATTTCACTGTCTACTAAAACTGATTATACACAAATAAATACTAATTTTTTATTCTAAAAACTTATGTTTAAATTATGAATTCTTAAAAATATACTTTATGTAAGTACAGAAACCCTTAAAATAAAGAAATTAATTAAAAATATTACTAAATACTCAAAAATTATTTCATTTCATTGCAAAATAATACTTTGAGTATTTAAAAACAATATTAAATATAATGTAATTGTTAGTGAAATAATGAAGCTACTATCGTAGCTATGAAAAAATGTAATTGCGTAATCATTGTACATTTACATGATACCGCTTTGCGATCTGAAACGTTTTATGTGTTTCGAAAAATTTGTTTCAAGATACACAAACGCTTTGTAAAGAAGTAACTGCGTACACTGCATAAATAATTTTTCGAATAAAGTTTCGATGTACTTCACATTATTGAGAAGTGTGTAAACTAAGCGTTACGAGGATGAAAAAGATGTATGTCGAAATAAAATATCTGCTTATTATTATGTAATTACAGTGATTCGTGGCGTCGACTATATTGAAACAATTAACTGGTGGTACTGTTGTAGTAAGCTTCTATAATTGAAGCTAACAGTAAATATGTAATTGTTAGTGATTTATTATTACTACATATAGCTCTGATTTGAAATGAATAATAACGCTTCAAATAATAAAGTCAAAAATAAAGTTGCCTTAAATAGTCGTCTGGAAATGATACAAATTTGAAATTTGGCTTTGCACCAATTTCATGGATAATATACATATTATTGATTTATTTTAGTCCAATGTTTTAAACGCTTATTATTAAATACACATAATTTATTTGTTTTTCTTAAATTATTTATTAAAATGATTAACTGGTGGTACTCTTTTAGTAAGATTTAATTAAAGCTAACAATAATTGTAGAAGAGTAAATTATTTTGCATAATTATAAATAGCTTTTATTTGAAAAAAGTAAGAACGTTTGAAATATTGAAATTAATTATAAAAGTACCATTAAATCATTCAAATTTCAATTGACAGATTTGCAGTAATGTATTTGAAAATGAATTATAATTATTTTATTATGATTGAGACGTATTTGTTAAAAAAGTTATTTAAAATACCTCGGATCAATTAACTGGTAGTACTGTGCTTGTTAGCTTCTATAATTAAAGCTAACAGTAATTGTGAAATTTTTAATAAATTTGCAATACTATACATAGTTTTAATTTGAAATACTGAAGTTTATTATAAAAAATATCAACAATTAGCCGTCTGGAAATTATTCAAATGTTTCATTTCTTTTAAAAATATCAATTTTAAATAAAAAACTAAATATTTTAATATGACATTATTAATTTTTTTATGAAATATTTAAATTAATCATCAGAACTACACAAGTAAAAAATGCATATGATACATGCATGTGCATAGTACAACAATAATAAAAATATGTTAACTTGCAAATATCCAAATATTTAAAATAATTACGCGACTACTTATAAAATTTAAGCAATGTATTACGAAATCAATGGTAAATTATGTATTTAATTGAAATATTAGTTATATACATAAGGTTACTAACCTTGGTACATATATAAGTTTACATTCATGTATTATATTACCTTAGGTTTACCGCACAACTATACGAAAAAAAAAATTGCAAATAAAATTGTTGTAATTAACACCTTTCAAATGCATGAAAAAAGAATTATATAATAAAATATATTAAAATAAAAATATTTACATTGTATATTTTGATTGTTTATTTAGCAAAGTAACTATGCTGTTTATTTTATAGATTTTTCAACCTCCAAACTATATATTTTTATTGAAATAAACGTTAATTATTTATTTTTTTAACGTTTTATTGTTGTTATAAAATAAAATTAATTAAATGAATTTCTTCGAAATGGTTTGAAACATTTTTACATATTTAAATAAATCGTTATGAGAATTTTTTTAGATGCTGTAAAAGCTAAACTGCGCATAAAATAAAATAATATAAATAAAACAAGCAGAAAAATAATAATAATAATTGGAAAAAGTCTCTCAGAAGTCATTCAATAAGAGATTTTGATTTTAATTTTGTTTTAAAATAATATTTTGATATATATCGCGAACTTATTTGTTAAAATATTGTATTTAAGTGTGTAATATGAAGATTTTTACCGCATCGGGGCGTTCTTTAGAAAGATCCATAACTAAGTTCCCAAAAGCAGGCATCGCTTCTGAAGCAGTGTCGAGTCCGCTATTCTCTTCCAATTTACTATTTTCAGGTTGTTCTAAATCCGTTTGTTCTTCAGTCACCGTTTTTCCTTGTTCACTATCCTCAACATGATCACTGTCTTTGTTTTCAACTGTTTTATTTTCCATGTATTCTTGATTATTATGTGTATCACACACTATCTCTGATTGTGTCTGACTTTTTACATCAAACGCACTGTTCTTATCAGTTGATTTCCAACTAGAAATAGCATAAGGCGTTACAGATATGGGAGGTGGATTTTGTATCCCCTCCTCCTCAGGACAGGTGTCAATAGTGCACGCTTCCTCCGATGACTTATCTTCACCAATACGTTGTCGTTTTAATGATGTTGGAGTTAAAGTAGAGTAGCCTGAAGATACACGATCAGAATTATCTGATTCGGACATACTTTTCGAAGATGATGCGCGCGTTATTTCAGAAGGTGCACTCATGTATTTACCGAAATTAAATTTACGAACAAATGAAGTAGTTTTACCTGTTTTTACATTTTCTTCTGTTGTTGATTTTTTTAATTTTTTACCCTTACGTGATTTTTTATCAGATTCTTCAGACACTGTTTCTGTTGAGGATAATTTTTTCTTTAAAATGGATATTTTTGTTTTATCCTTGCTACGATCACTTTCGTTTTTCATATTTTTTTCAAAATGTTTATTAATATATTTGCATGACTGTTTTAGAAAAACATTTTTAACTTGACAACAATCAAAAATACACTTTTAATTATTAAAAATATAATTTAAACGTAATTTAACGAGTTATAAATATATATTTTACGCAGTTAAAAAACCCTTTTACAGCATAATTATATTAGATTATAGAAATACGTGTTTTTTAGCGGAACTAAAGTTACAGACTGATTTAGAATGAATACGAGTGACTTGAAATCCCTAAGTTCAGTATAAAGGTGGGGATGAAGGTTATACCAGGAAAAGGATTGTATTACATATGTATGTAACTTATTTTTCTTAATTATTATAAAATAATATTAAAACATAGTTCAAAATGTATTTTTTCCTTATTATTAATAATATTAATCATATTTATGAATGAATAAAAATACTATAATATTTTTTAACGATGATACATTGTTACTATTTCAAATTCTAAAAATTGTTGTTAATTTATTATAATAACACAATAAAAATACTTT
>NEEE01001867.1:159403-177623 GCA_002278615.1 Pogonus chalceus
GGCTGAAATATTTTATATTAAATAATTTTTTTTTTTTGGTATTGTGAATATCAATTTTTATAAATTATATTAGTTGTAATTCAAATTATTATCAATTTCTCTACAATGTAACAAAAAGAAAACACTATAGTCGTCGCCACGAACCAATGTAATTACATAATAATAAGAATATATTTTTCATCGACATACGTTGTTATCTTTTTCATCTTCTTAACGCTTACTTGACATATTTCTCAGTAATGTGAAGTACTTCTCAACTTTATTCCAAAAATTATATATGAAGTGAACGCAATTTTGTTTACATTGGTAGAACAGCTTTTTCGGATCCTATGAAACGTTTCAGATCGCGAAGCGATACCATGTAAACGTGTAATAATTACGCAATTACATTGTTTTATGGCGACGACTATATATGAACGATTTAAAAGAGTAATAAAAATTTTAATTAAGTAGCTAATAGGTAGTTGAGTTTTCTTAATTCTTTATAAACGCCTTCAGTTTTTTTGATATTGTGCTACTAGTTCTTTTGTTATATATAGCTTTAGATTCTCTTAGCATAAATTTCATAGATGACAAATCTATTCAAACTGTTTTCTTTTTTACGATTTAAAATTATTTAAGCTTGCACGCTTTCTGTCATATTTTCACTCAATCTAAATAAAGTGATTACCAACGAAATTATCTACATAATAAATAAAAATAATATCTAAATCTAAAAATGAACTGTAAATAATTTGTCAATATTTCCTTGGTTTATGTTTTTAAAAGAAATGATTGTTTTGAAGTGTAATATACGATTGCTGAATTAGTTTATGTATGAAAATATAAATTCAGAGCTGGAGTAACGAAGAAAAGTTTCTTGCTATAATTGTCGAATGGTCATTATGATTCAGAGAATTCGCTGCGAAGTGTCCGAAACCGTATTCGTAAAGTGAGTAAAGCGAAATCGAAGGGTGTTAGTGGGCGTCAACGTTCCAAGCTCGTTTTCCAGACTATTCCTCAACGTCAGTGCAGCGGCGGCGAGAGTGGGGTGGGCAGACACACTGCGCCCTTACAACACTAGTACCCTATACTCTGCAGCCGCCATAGCTTGGCATATAAGCAATTTACTTACCCGGCACTGACAACATCCTGTCTAACTGGTATTCTCAAATAATGTCCTGTTTCACATTTGCACCAAAACCCAACCTATAGTTTGTCTCTTCTCTTCCTCTGCTGGCTGCTCACTTCCTCGCTTGCACATTTTTCAACATATTTTACAAGCATTCCACTAACCTAATTCTATTTGCCATGTATTCACTATATTTAGCTTCATATATATAAGTATGACCATAGGTCCAGGATTTCTATCCATTTCGTTTATTACAGAAATGCTTCATTTAAATTCCATTTAAATTTGGTGCAAATATCAAAAGATAATTTTTATTATCAAACAAAACATTAACAAAAAACATAGTAGGATATCAAAATACCTAACGCCTTTAAAAGTTAAAAAAAGATACGACAAAGATTAACTTCACTTTTTCATATGTATAAAATGAATTTAATAAAATCAAAACCTTTGAATCAAAGTTTAGCATTCAAAATGCTTGACTATTACAATCGTTTACTGAGAGAGTATTTTTTATCGTAAAATTATACTGTGAATGATGGAATAAGAATAAACTGCAAAATGGTGGTAGATTCTTCCGTTACGCACTGTTCGTATCTCTATGTGAAATGAATGGAAACATGTACTAACATGCTCCTTAAATTTATTATAACAGTTTCAATTATTGAAGATGGCTTCATAAAGCAAATATAATATAACAAAAATTTTGTTTTTATTCTAAGAACCATAATTTGAATAAATGCATTCTTCTATCTCTATAAGAACCTTTACTTTCTTGAATAAGCGTCGTTTCGTAGATTTGTGACAAATTTTAATGCCATGGAAACCTTCCATAATAATTTGTGCAAGAACTGTTTGTCTAATCTAGATAATTTATAAGAATTTTTTTTCAAGTTTTTTAATTTATGTGCTTATAGTTCTATCGATTTGGAAGGTATTTTTTATTCTTGTTAATATGGAAAAATATCTTTTATATGTATCTGGTAACTATGAATCTTTGTAATATGTAAAAGAAAATCGTTTCTTGGGTTTAAATTAAAAACTGCATTTATCAAACAACTTAGTTTTATAACGAATATCTTGATATGAATTCAAATTGAGTTCAAAATTTGAAGTAAGCTGCCCAAATTACAGTTATTAAGTAAGTACTACCAATGATTTAGAGATAATTTTAAACAATTTAAAAGCTTCATATCTCTAGTAATATGATACAAGTTGAGTTTAGAGTTTATAGAAAACTGCCCAATCCGCATTTATTTGGTAACTTTGGATATGTAGCAGCCTACTTCAAGGTATTACCACTCGTTTAGAGGTAATTTAAAATAATTTTACAGCTTCATACCTCTAGTAATATGATAGAAGTTAAGTTCAGAGTTTTTAAAAAACTGTCTATTCCGCATTCAATAGATGTAACTTTGAATTTTTATTTAAAATACGTAACAGCCTGCTTTATAGTACTCCTAGTTGTTTAGAAATCATTTAAAACAGTTTTAGAGCTTCATATCTCGAGTAGTATGATTAAAATTAAGTTCAGAGTTCAAGGCGAGCTGTTCAAGTCACACTAATTAGATAACTGTAAATTTTGATTTAAAATTTTAACTTGACATTACTTTTAAATCTAAATTTACGATTGTAAATAAATGTAGGTATATGCTAATAAAATCACAAACGAAAAATAAGATTAACAAAGATGATATTGTAATATTGCAAGTTGAACAAAAATATTATTTATTTTATTATAAATATTATTAACACGAAATGCAATAATAAAGATACTGTAAATAAATGGTGTTATATCTGTTTTATGATGCTTTTTATCATACTATCTAAAATCTATACAGGGCATTGTATTACAGCTTGTATTCTGAACACAAAAGGATAACTTTTCCAACAGATATATTTGTAAAACAAACCTGTTTAATATTTCAATTGTATAGCTTTCTCAACAAAATATTTATTTATATTTCATAATGAAATTAATTTATTCGTTCTTTAGTTATGATTCAAGTTTATTTTAACTTGTTGATTTTTACTTTTATTATAAAATTATAACAAATTTTAAATAATAAAACTATTTAAATACAAAAAAATAGTAAAATTTCATTTTGCAATAAATTTTTTTCAATTAATGTTAGAACAAATATTTAAATCCAGAAGTTGTTCAGAAATATAATTTGCATCTACTGAGCCTATTTTTAATTATATATAACGATCCTGTCACAAGATACAGGTAAATTAAAATTTCCATTCCTAAGCAACTTTCAGTATGCCATGCACAATAAAACAAATAACTTCTTAACACTTGGAGTTCTTTTAATTGTTATTTTAATGTAAGGAAAACTAAAATAATGGAGACTTACTTTGAAATAAAATACATTCGGTATGAAAAATTAAACAGAACTTATAAATATGAATTGTTAATAGCTTAAAAGTTATTTTCATAGGAATAAGGAAAACTCAAATTAGTAGTATACAGAAAATAAATCAAACATTACACAAGAAATACAGGAACTTATGGACCCCCTTCCATGTTGGAATAAGTGGTAACAAAAAAGCAGACCACGCAGCTAAATAAGCAACAGAAAATATACCAAATAACATATTCTTACCAAAATGGGATTCAAAAAGTCTATTAAAGAAACAAATTTTAAATAAATAGATTGAAGATTTGTCACAAGAAAATAACAACAAACTAAGGGAAATAAAAGATGAACTAAAGAACTGGAAAATAAATAGACCAAGAAAAGAACAAATTATTATCACAAGACTTAGAGGATAGGTCACAATTAGACTACACATCAACACCTACTAGACACAACCCCATACATGCTGTAACACTAATTTAACTATTAAACATCTTCTAATAGATTGCACAAAATACACTAACATAAGACAAAAACACCATATATCTAAAACCTTAAAAGAAATGCTTGCCAACACCCTCAGATCATTCAGAATACACTAAATTTCCTTAAAGACATTAATCACCTACACAAAATTTAACCAACAATATAAATAAACTGTCCTAATAACCATTTTTTGCTGAACTCAAATTACTATTTTTATCGATATTTTATTAAATTAATTTTTAAATAGAAAGACAAGATTACAGAGTAATTTATAAATACAAGAACTGAGACAATGTCACTTAAATTAAGTTATTTGTTTTATTTTGCATAACACCTTGTAAGCTACTTAAAGATGGAACTTTTAATTTGTCTGCATTTTGTGATTGGATCGTCGTATATTACTAAAGTGAGGCTCATTTGATTCAAATTTTAATTTGAAAAAGTTTTGTATTTAAATATTTCTCAAAAAAAGTAGACACCCGGTATATAAATATGAATGTTTTTTTTTATTGTTAAAGAAGTAAATATATTGGTAAAAAAGTCACTTTGTAAAACAGTGCACCGTAAAATTTATTATTATCTTTTAACACTTTGAGTGTAAGGGTCAATTTATAATTCTTCGTATAAAAAGTTTAAAGAAAGAAATTGTTGAAGGAAATATTAACAGAAACTAAAATATTTTAATTAGTTTATGTTAAAACTTTCTTTATAAGGCGTTATTGTAAAAAAAATAATAATTAAATTATAATATAACGATGGTAAAGTATATAGTTTTTTAATAAAAGTATTTTTTATTTATTTATGTTTGTGTTAGTTACAATAAAAGTAATTTTAAAAATAGTTGTTGCTATCTAAAGGTTGTAATAAATAAAATTTAAAGGTGTGTTCATAAAAAGGAGGATGGCGTGAGTGACTATAGCAGTAACTATAATATTTTGTATGCAATGAAGTGGATATAAACGTACATAAATGTAAATGAAGTAAGGTGGGCATTTTAAAATCCCGCTAGAATTTATATGGTAAGAAAATTCCCTACAAAGCTAATAAGAAATAAACAAGATATACGATTCTGTTTCTCAAAAGAGCGTATTTCCTACGTAACGTCCATATGTCCGCGTCACATTTCTTCTTTAATATCCATGTACTTGTGCGAATGCGAAACACACCTTATCTCAATTCCACTCGGTCTCGGGCTCTTTCTTTGCGCCTTTTCTTCGTCTCTTGTTGCCATAATAACATATTTAATTAATTATTCTTGTTTATATCTACATTTTAAACGAGATCCCTTGTTCCTTGGATAAATTACATCTGCTACAAGATAACAGATATGTTGATGTTTATTATAGTATATATTGTAGTATTCTTTACTAACGTTCAACTCAAATCACTGGAAAATTATACACTTTAACTACTTTTATTTATTAAATTGTTTAAAATAAATAACAATTATAATATTAGTTTATATGTTTATAATATAAACAAAATCATTCTGAATTTGTCTATATAAGCTATATATCTTATTTCGAAAAAAATAGAATTGAAGAAATAGATTAAAAGAAAAATGTAATATTTACAATGAGCGACTCTAAGTGATATACAATTGTTAAAAATGATTGTTGATTGTACACTTTTTTTAACGCTATGAACACTCTTAGTTGCTCTTTTTTTGAAGCACAAATTTGAGGTTTTGTCAATATTAAATTAAAATAAAATCATTAGAAACTTTTAATAGAACTGTATCCATTGTCAGTTCCAATAAAATAAAAATTACAGAAAATTGTCTTTAATTTTTATTAAAAGCAAAACGTTTCGAGAACTCACTCTGTTCCCGTCATCAGTTGCGAGACCATAATGGATACAGTCCTATTAAAAGTTTCTAATAACGAGTTACCATTGTCAACAAATCTCTTTAAATAAATATTTGCAAGAAATATTAAAAAATCTTGAATTATTCATTATTTATAAAGCTAACAATTTAACCAAATTATCTCATGTTTATACTTTTATATATCAAAGAATTATCTCAATTCTTGTTTAATTTTAATCTGAAAATGGTTACCATTTCATGCAACTGTGCAGTATTATTAGATACTAGTGTTTAATATGGTAATATGAAGTTTATATTACTTTACAACCCATGACCCCAAAGTTGCGACATTTAATAGTTATTGTTTAATTATTAAAATATATGTCAAACTTTATTCAAAGCTTTTTTTTAATGCAAAAAAAATTTATAGTATTAAAGAAAATATAGTTTGCAACATATTTGGAATGGCAATTATAATTATGCTTCATTCCAAACTTGTTGAAAAATATATCATTTATTAATATTNTGTCATTGACATAGTGGTGTTTAAGGTGAAAAGATTGATTTTGTTTTTAAGTTTAATATTTGATATATTCAAAAGTCTTTTGTTGCTTTTATTAGACTATCAATATATAGTAATAGGTCGAAAGATCCGAAAAATATTTCGTGATAAACGAAATTTTTTTTAAGAAGTAATTGATACTTTTAAAAGATATTTTAAAAAACCAAGCTTCAGTGCAGTACATAATAAAAATGTATAAAGAGATGTCAAATAAGGAAAAAAAAGCTGCTGTTAATATCATATTTAAAAAAAGTCACTTATGCCAAAAATATTGACTATAGCCCAGCTTTTTTTACCGATTTTCAATATTTTAGTATTTTCCAAAATCTCGACAAATAATTGTGCTTTTATACTAAAAATTTGGACATTTCATTATATATTTAATCGATTTTTGCTCAAAAAATTTACTTTAAAAATGAGCCATTATTTCCAAAAAATTAAGTCTATAGTCCAGTTATTTTCACCGATTTCCAATATTTTAGTTTTTTTATAAAAATCTGGAGAAATTAGTGCGCTATTAGGATGCAATTTAGAAAATACATGTTTCATTAAATAAATCAATTTCTGCTCAAAGAAATTCATCTCAAAAATAGACCATTTTTACCCAAAATAGTTAGACTATAGTCCAACTATAATAACTGATTTTTGGCATTTTAGTTTTGCAAAAAATTTGGGAAATAATTGCGCTATTAAGCTAACTTTTTGGAAACATATATTTCATTTAATACTAAATCAATTTCTGCTTTAAAAGTAATACTTCAAAAATTGGCCATTTTCCCCAAAAATAAACTATAGTCTAGATATTTTAACTGATTTTTGGCATTTTAGTTTCTGGAAAAAATTCGGGAAATAATAGTGCTAATAAGCTGAAAATTTAAAAATTCACGTTAAATTGAAAAATAAATCGATGTCTAGTCTAAAAATAATACTTTAAAAAATAGACCATTTTTGACAAAACAATAATGCTAAGTGTACCAAAACTAAATAAGATGGCTAATAAATGTTTAGGAAAACCTTTTATTGGTCAAGTTAATAAAGAAGTTCTGTTTGCATATTATTATCCTATTATATTATTACAAAGTCAATAGCCTCGCCAAAGAATTTAGTTATACTTACATCAAAAGTTAACTATGCTTAATTATTTAAATATTTCAAAATTATTATGATTAATTTACTTATTATCTTAATTAAATCTTTGATTCTGAATAAAGTTTTTTCAGCAAACATAAATTTATATTTCATTATAAAGATATTTTTTACTTAAACCAATATTGGTATTTGTAGTTGCTATAACAATATAATAGATTAACATTTAATTGAATAGAGGTTATATTAATATGTAGTTTGTGGTCTAGTTAAAAGTTATAATTTCATTTATTAATTATAATTCTATGCAAGTCTTTATACAATACATTCGCCACATTTACAAAGCATACATTAATAAGTCGTTATTATTACAAAAAATATTTATAATATACAATTAAATGTTTTTAAATAAAAACAATTTATTGAAAAAATTGAGAAGCAATATTTATATTATTTTAATTCGTGAATTCTACTATAATTACTTGTTAAAAACATTTTTGTTTATAAATTGAACAAATATAAATACATACTACTACAGTATTTTCTTCATCGATTTATTAAGTGTCAAAATAATTTCTTTTTAATAGTATTATGGAATTTATATAATTTTTGTATAACTTTCAATCATAAAATGGTTACATTTGTGCATTTATGAGGTAATATTATGCACTAGAGTTTAATAAGGTATGAAACTCATGTACAACCTAAAAGTGGAGATATTTAGTAGCTATTTTTTGATTATTATAATACATATCTGTATGACTTTATTCAGAGTTATTTTAAATTAAAATAAATAGTATACTCTACAGAATATACTATTATTCAGTTGTTGTTATTCATAATTTAGTCATTATTAGTTTTGGAAATTATAAAAGTTTTTACTGTTTATTTCTTCTCGTAACCCAGTTTTAATGTATGGCTTTAAATTTTTAATATATTTTAATACCACGTTTAGTAGCTGATCGCATAAAGGCACTGTAGAATTGCAATACCCTCTATTTTGATTCGATATTATTCAGAGTTTTTATATTATTTATACTTGTGCATTACATAATTCTTTTGTTAAATATCAATAATCATCTCCTCGCTTCTAAAAAATTATATAATCTTTATAAGGAACTATGATTAAGTTTCAACGACGCGGTGTTTGGCTGTTATGTACATTTCGGAGATAAGAAGTTGCACGCCAAGTCAAGAAGGCACTGTCGCTTACGCAGTTCCAACCCTATTGTGTTTTGGGTAGAATTTTACCAAGTTTATTTTCTATACTTATGTATGATTATGTTGTTGTACACGATATTTAAAAAATATCGGCTATAAATTTTCTTAAGCAGTATCTCTACTTATTTTATCTACGAGCTACTGTCCGTGCTAATAAAAAATATAGTGTTTGGCTGCATTTCATTTTGCGTACAACTGCCAACATTTTCATTAATATAGTTAAAAATTTTATTGTAGTTTAAAACTTAAGAATTAATTTATGAATTGAAGTCAAATATATACTTTGATAACTGAAAAACCTTTTTAGTATTGTTATAAAAATTGTTACAATGTATAATTTTGAACAGATTTTGTTTATAAATGAAATTAGTAGTTCTTAACTAGCTGTGACTGAAATATGTCGGCATTTTGAAAATTGTAGAAAGGGCGCACGTAGTACTAACAGACAGCTATAACCTATTGAAACGATTACAGTAACTATATACACTTTAACAACGCCCATTACATTGATTACAATCAATTACCGGTTCGTATTGATTTCACCGTACATATATATGCGTCGTTCTATTCCAGCAGCGGTAACACTACCGGTAAACGTTAAACGGTTACGGTAAAGTCGAAACGGACCAATAAATGCTTGTTGTTCTTCACCTACAGTCACCAATTCATTTTCGTTCTTCATTACGATTATTTTTGCTTTTCTTTTTTCTGCTGTCTAAAGCGATTTCTCTTCTCTGTTCTTTTAACCTTTTAGTTTTACTTTGTTCGCACCGTATTTCTTTGTCGGTCATTATTTTTTATTTCGTTTATAATTTAGGACGAAATACTGTGGATTGTGAATTATAGAGGAACATATATTTTGTTACCTTATTAAATTGTTTCTAATTGTTTTACTTTGTTTCATTTTGCACTGTTTAAAAGATATTATAATTGTACCAAATATATTTTTTAACTTTAAAGATGCTGTTTATAAAAGATACAAATATGTATATAATTATATGTTTGATTAGACGTATATAAACTATCAAAGATACTTATATACAGATTGTGATACAATGTAATCATACGGTAGTATTACGATTAAATTGCAATCAAATATGTCTATCAGCCTGATCAATTTGACGGAGTAAGTCTATTATTCTAATAACAAGTGACAATGCAGAATATGTATTATATTACAGACTCAAATTTGATTAGTCAATTTCATTAGCTTCATTTAGTAATTGAAATATTTAAATATTATTTTAATAAATATAAGAGTATTGCTCGAAAAATTAAAAGATGATTGATTTTTTTGACATGTATCTATTAGTTATTTCTTGGTTTTACGAAGAAGCAATGAATGAAATACTAACTTTAGTAAAAACTGCTTATAACGACGGAACAAGTACATCAACTATCTTATTTTTCTTAAATACTTTACAGATTATCTGATTGTATAGGTCTATGGTTTTTATATGTAAAAAAATATTTTCTTTAATTTTCTTTTAAAATTATTGTAATGTCACTTCTAATATTTCCATTATTAATGCCATCATTTTGTAAAACATTTTTTGCTATTAAAGCTTAAGTTTCCGTAACGAAATAGTTTCAGTAAAAATACAGCAATAGTGTTATATTTTTTTCTATACGATATTTCTAAGAATTACGGTAAGATTTATTGTAAAAAACTGGGGCTTTATTAAACATATGCTAGTTAGAATTTTTCATTACAATAATGAAAAACAATTTTGATCGTAACACTTGGTCCGACGTTATAAACGATCAGGATGATAGAGCTTCGCTATGGTAATCTGTTTCAATACAAAATCCTAATTATGCAAAATAAATTATTAGGCAATGCAATATTTTCCTAAAATTTCTATCCCAACTAAATTACGAGAATGATATAGATTTTCCTTTAGTAAGAGTACTTTAAATATTTCTGGTTACTTAATTTTGAAAAAAGTCATATATAAGCTTATCAAAGTATATTTTGTACTCCCCGTGAAGTTTACCAACGATATCAATGTAATTTTTTTCTTCATCTTGATTGAGTTGCACAAGTATTACTTTTTCTTTTGATTCTTCATTCAGTTTTCGAATTTTTTATAATAAAAATTACTGTATGAAATGATATCTATTGGTAATTCAATTTTTTTTAGTTTTATTCCTCATTAATAATTCTCCATTATCTAGCTATGATGTCACTGCTAGGCTGTAAATAAAAACTGTAAAAAAGGTCTGAAATCCTTAACATATATATTTTTTGATCCAAAATATTCCTACTCCGTAATTTTCATCCAAATCCTATTGTTGGCTTCTTGAATGTATTAAAAGATCCTTATCTTCAAATATTTTTTAAAGATATAATATCTTGTTATGCTAGAGATGCAAAGAACATTTTCATAGTAGTCGAATAAACTATTAAGAAAAAAAACAGCTTTCAAAAATCACAAGGAACTTAGTTTCATGAACTTAAGTCGTAACTCGCTCCAAAACTTAAAAGACCGGCTTGATTAGAGAGACCTATTTTTTAAATAGACATAGTAAAATTAATTTCCTATTTTGAAATACTTTTCTTAACTGCTATCATGGATTTGTTCTATTCATTAGATAGGCTGAAGAAGAGAGTATGTAGCAAACAAAACAAAATATATTTTTTAACATTAATGTCTAAGTTAAGTTTGACAAGTATTAAATATATTATTTTAAATTATATTAGCGTCAATATGTTAAATGATAATTTAATGTCAAATTTAGAGTAAATGTGTTAAAGAATTAACAAATGAAATATAAATATTAGATGTATTTGTATTTTATAAATTCTGTGTGAAATAAAAATAAATACAAATAATAATAATAATAGTGATTCCTTCATTTATTTTATACCAAATGCAAATTAACGTTGATAGCACAGTGGCCAAGTTGGTTGGTTATAATGACGACACGTTTCGCACTGTGAAACCTGTACACGATATTTATTGCATTTCTTGTATATATGCACATATACATAGCTGCAGGTTCTATAAAGAAACATAGACAAGACAAACCTAGGTTAGTATTTCACATCCCTATACGTATATTCTTCCCGTTACCCGTTACCCGTTACGGTAATAGTGAGAGAAAACAAAGAAAATAATTTCTCAACAAATTATACCACAGCGGTTGGGCTTGTAGTGTAATGTTCTGTGTTCTTAAGATACGTTCTATGTTATTTAAATGAACGGTATTTAAAAACAAGAAACCTTTGAATATTGTTCTCGTTATTCTAATAATCATGATCTTTTGCTAACATGTTATTTCTAAAAAAAAAAATTAATATTATGCTATTATGATTGATAGATTTTTATATTTTTTTAGTAGCATCTTGAAAAACAATCAAATAGATCTGTTAATGGGTTTATTAAGATCAAATGTAAAAGATAATTATTTAAATATTTCTTTGAAAATATGAAATATTTTGTTTTAATCAGCAAAATTAGATTATATGAAATATTATGGAATTGATTTAAAGAATTATTTTTATTTTTTAAATAAACTTTGATAAAAAGTCTCGGAAATTCAGAAAGATATTAAATTATAAAACGTCCTAGAATTTAATTTTTAATATTAAGTAAATTTTGTAAATTTAAACCGAAAGAAATCAACAAAATTTTGTAGATATCTCAGAAACAATTATAGATATTGAATCGTGGACCGAGGAAATAAATTGGTTAAATAATTAACTATTATTTTATGCATAATTTATGGTATATAAAAATGTATTCTATTTTACAAATAAAAAAGAAACATACACCAGCGATTTTTTGCAGTTGATTATTTTTACAAATACCCTGCACAAAAGTATGAATATTAAATCGCGTTCTCCGCCAACAAATTAATCACAAAGTATTATATTTCTTGAAGATTTTTTATGATATAAAACATAAACTAACTTATAAATAAATTTATTTGCAAATATCTCGGAAACTAAAATACATATTGAATAGCGCCTTACAATATTAAATTAGTTATAAAATATCTATTATTTTAATGTAATTAGTTTTACCAATAAACTTGATTAAAACTGTAAAAAAAGTAAGTTTATACACCATTAATTTTTGCAGATTTTAAACATTCCAGGTTTTGAAAATATCATGGTTTCTAATTGCGTTCTGTGATTACTGATTAATTTAAAAATTAAATTAGTTATATTTCTTTATTTTTAACAGTTTACTTCTTCCTAAACACTTCAGAAACTATAATCTATGTATATTGAATTACGCTTTCCGGCATTAAATTACTCATAAAATTATCTATCTGTTCATGTATAATAAATAAGCAATAATTTGTGAACATGAATTCAAAACAAGGGGTTATAGATTTGCTGCAATTCATGCCATATTAGAGAATTATCAATAGTTTAGTATAAGCTTATAGTTACGGGACTTCTAAAATTTAAGGGATATATCAAGGAACATATTATTTACACTTCGATTTTAAAATATATTATATCTTACAATATTAAAGAAGCAATTCTTATATATACTCGATTTTTAAAAAACGGCTCTAATGATTTTGATAAAAATACCTGATTTAGGGTATTTTATGTAAAAAATTGATCTGTTAAGATCTTATTTTTATGGAAAAATTAGTTAAGGTCCTTTTAATAGCTTGTATATACAGCGTGACAGTGATATTATACCTAGGCAACGGAAAATAATTAACAAATACAATGAAATAAATTGAATTGCCAGAAGATATTATTTCAAACAATAATCTTCATGATAAAAAATTGGAAAACTGAATGAAGAGTTGAAAGAAAGAGCAATACTTGTGCAACTCAATAAACATATCAAAAAAAATTAATATTGATATGATTGGTAAATTTCATGGAGAGTACGAAATATATTTTAAGAAACCTGTATCTGTTATTTTCTACAATTAAGAAGTCAGAAACATTAAAATACTTTAACCACAGAAGAATCTATATCATTCTCGTAATTTAGTACGTAATAAAATTTTAAGAAAATATTCAATTGCACATAACTTTATTTTGCATAATTAAAATTTTGCATTGATTATTAAAATTAATCAAATGCGAAGTTATTAAATTATTTCCTTCGCATAGTGATTATGTGATGCAGTAAACAGAATAAATAAAAATAAATTTTCATCCAGATAAGAAATCATTTCTTGCCTTAAAATAAACCTTCTGATTTTGGTTTTATATTTAGAAATGTTTATTTTTGTAACTTTTTTATGTATCAAGGCTTTTTTTGCATATTATATGCAAAATCTACGAAATGCATAATAAAAAGTTTCTTTGTATTTCCAATTTAATTTTTATTAATTTCGTTTTTTTATAAATTAAGCAAATAGTGTTGCTGCACTAGTTTATTAAGATTTATTTAGGATTAAATAAAAAAAAGCAAAACTTATGCAACTCAATAAATATGTCAAAAAAATTAGCAATGGTATCATTGATAAACTTCACGGTGAGTACAAAAATAATTTGACAAGCCTGTATACGTCATTCTTCAAAATTAAGAAGTTAGAAACATATAAACTATTCTTACAACAGGAGACAGAAAGTTTTAGGAAAAGATTGGATTGCCTAAAAGTTTATTTTGCATAATTAAGATTTTGAATTGAAAATAAAAGTTTATCATATTCTTGAGCGAAGCTCAATCATCCTGATAATTATATTATAAATATGATAATTCTAGTTAAGTTTATTTATTTTGTATTTATAATTGAAGTGAATAAATATTTTTTACTGAGCATATAGTTGACTAGAATTTAACTATAAATGTAAAACAGCAAAACCGGTAACAACAAGAGAATCAGTATCAGTAACCGATTCGGTTACGGTTCAAGTACCTTTGTTTGAAATTAGTAGAACGTTATTAGTCACATAACCACTATGGAATCATTTAGGTTTAGTAAACCGCGACCTAGGGCTGTTCGTGTAAATTACTTTTAGTATCTTCGACATAAGGGTGTCAAGGGGGTCAAATTCACATCCGGATCCAGAGATTCGTGATCAGCAGTAGTGGTGGGCCTTGAAGGGAACTTGGGGTGAAGCAAGACTGCGATAGGTAGTTGGGGAAGACACAATTACTACTAAACTACGGACTACCAGCGCCGACCCTTACTCTGATTATCTTTGCACTACCTGAGTCGGGGGAATAGTTGAATGTTCATTAGCAGCTCTCATTGGTTATTAACTTGTAAACCATCGTTCACACCAGTGGTTTCGCAAATATAATACGCTACTTCAACACCTTATTCTAAAGATTTCACTTTATAAAAGTTCTGTTAGCTTTTGTATTTTATATTATCGTTAAATATGTATTTGAAATTTCTCTCGTACTTAGACAAAAGCGTTAAATAGTTTTTGTTTTAATTTCATTAAATTCTGCTTATTTAATAAAGTTTCATTCTAACTATTAAATACGACAATCATATGAAAACTTTCTCTTAAGATATTATACAAAGTAATGAAAAGTTATGAATAACTTTTTTACTATTATTTCAACAGTATTTTTTTACAGGTATTTTTTTGTAACTAAATAGATTTATTAGTGTAAACTTAAATTAAAAAACAAAATTAAAATACCTTAGAGTATGTAAACCGCTAATATATTACAAGTTTACTAGAATAAGTTACAATTAACGCTCCAAAGATATTTCGATTTCTGTTTTCAAATAGCGCGAATTAATCTCTGCTTTATTTGCAGTTGTAAAAGTAGATTTCAATTTAAAAATATATTAAAAAACTGAATAAATAAAGGATTTTTAAGCGACTGATTTTTAAATCGACTTTATGTACCTATTAAAGTATTACTTTATTCCGTAGGGATTTTTTTTTTTGAACTTTAGTCTTTCAGTAAAATAAAATTTGTTTATGTACAAATATTGNTTTTTACGATGTTTTCCGGAAAAAACGGGTAGCGAGTTATAGCATAAGCTTAGCCAACGTGGTTGACATATTTTTTCAGTGATTTTGCTTTATAAATATAAATTTTTTAAGTGTTTTTATCACTTTTTTATATTTAATGACAAATTATAGTAGTTTTTTGTATGTTAAAAAAATTTCAGGCGGATTGGCTAAAAAGTTTTTGAGTTACCGCTCACGGAAATTTGAAAAATATAGTTTTGAGAAAAACGCGTTTAAAGTTTAGATAGCGTTCAAACGCCAAGCGTAAGGGTGTTAGGTTCAAAAGCTGTAGCATCAGAAGTATTTTGATTCTTGTTTTAAAATTTTAGTAACTTATTCTTAACATGTTAAACAAACATTTTTGAAAGAAAAATTAATTATTTTTCTGATGGTTCTAAATATATTTCTCTTCTTTAGTTATGCAAAAAAATCTTCCTGTACTAAAGTATTAACCGCATTATAGTATATAAGTCGACTGTAAAAAAATAAAATACTGAAATAGTTATTTGTGTATTAAGAACGCAAAGTGGGAGATTGTCGATTGAGAGATTTTCTCGAAATCGACAATGTCCATTTGCGCTCGAAATACACACAAGATTTTTTCTACAGTCGCCACAAACTTTAAGAGATATTTGTTTTTGGTGTTACTGTGATGTCACACTATTGCTATCTTTGCACACTATAGAGTGGGGTGCGGAGTGAGATAGGAATATTAGTTTCGCCGTGACATCATATTGATATTATATATCAATTGTAGTTAAACTGAACACAATTGATTTTTTAATATCTTTTTTTTNCTAAACCTTTCCATTAAGATTGTAAACAAGTAAAATTTTATAAAAATTTCAACAGCGAACGTTTTTTCTACTTTGTCGCTCTAGAAGGCGCCTACTTTGTATAGCGACTGTAGAAAAACTATTAATAATGAACTAAAGTTTAAATTGAACTTAAAATAATTTTTATAATCATTTTTAAAAAAAAAAATTGATGCTATATTCCATCTTCCCAAAAAATAACTTCCTTGCTTATCAATATACAGATTTCTTTAAATTATATGTATATAAAATTTATAGTGAGAAGTTAACAAACATGTATTTTAACGATTTTACATACAATTTAATTTTATAAAGAATAAATAAAAGTTTAGTACTACTGATGTTTAAAGGTGAAGGCTACTTGAGTAAAAATAACGTCTTTACTAGAAATGCTCATTCTTGCCATCTCGTCTCTGAGTGATCTTATAATGTATACAGGTTTAATATTGATTTTACATCATAACGAAAGTCATAATACTGAGTTATGAATTCTTATCACTTCTTACGTTCGGTTCTGCTCGGTTCGGTTACATATCGATCTAGTAACAAGGCATATGTGATTTTTAATGCTTCGACATCGGTATGTCCTTGCATCTGTGCGTATATTAATATTACAGCTCGACAGTCATTTATTTTGGTTTAGTTAAATGGCCCTTTTTTACGTTATTTTTTCTATTTAAGTGATTTTTTTTTATTGCCTACTATTCTGTAAATTAGTTCGATTATTAGTTATAGTTGCTTTTTTAAGATTTAATTTTTTAATAAAGTAAATACGCTGAAAAATTTGTAATATATTTCTACATATTATCTTTAATGATAACATTTCATTCACTTTTCTTAAAGAAATGTGAAATGTAAAATGTTTTTAAGTAATAAATAATATAACTTAATAGATAAATTATTATTTTTTACTAATTTAACAAAAAATTTTCACGAATATTCAAATATTATATTATTTATAATTTTTTGCTTCTGTACTATGCTTAAAGGCCTAATAATAATGCTAACACTAAGATTGTAGCTTATCATTTCATATAATTTATAAAATTAAGTAAATAATTAATTTCTTAAGACACTGGAGAACATCATACTTCTTAAGTACTCAATGGGTAAAAATATATACTAGATAAGATTTTTGTAAAATAATTTGAAAAACAATAATTTCGAAAATAATATTATTATATGTAAATCTAAATATTTTGAGGTTTAAAAACTCTTGTAAAATAAATTTAAAATTATCTAATACGAAATAAAAGACAAAATGAATACATAGTTTCATGTATTTTTAAATATATTTATCGTACATGCATATATTTCATTATTTACTTCATTTTTACTAATTAACATTGAAAACTTTGAAAACAGTCTTTAATTGCGCTCTGTCCATGTTCGAACCTTCGAAGCGTATATTGTGGTTGCCTAAATACAACTTTTAAGGTGTACTCATTCTCCATAAGCTGAAGCTTAGTAAGTTTTTCTTATTAACTATTTATTGTGATAATTTCTTAACTATGTCCTTTCAACCGATAATACAAGATCTATATTGTATCAATTTTATGTTAAAAATCAAACAACCAAAAATAATAGTTACCCTTGATCTTTAATAATTTTTTTTTTACACTTCATATATTTTTATACATTTCAAAATATTCATTTTTGTATATTGCACTTTCGACAGAAACTTCAAATTTAATTGGGAAAAAAAGTGTATAAATATTTTTGATAAAGATTAAAACAAGGTTTATAATAAATATAAAAGACATGAAATAACTATTTGTGTATTGAGAGCGCAAAGTGAGACTTTGTCGATTGAGAGGTTGTTGCCGCGCGACTTAGGAGCGCGGCATTCTCTCGAAATCGACAAT
>NEEE01001867.1:183536-195807 GCA_002278615.1 Pogonus chalceus
TTATTTTAGTTGTGTAAATAAAGTCCGATATATTTAAATATATTTATCTTAGTAATTTTCAATAAAAATAGAAATTTTAAATTATTATTCCTATATTAGAAACAATTTTAGTTTATACATAAATTATCAAATTATAAATAACAGAACAATATTTCTGTATGACATTTATTTTTGCATATTCATTTTGACAAAGAAATATACTAACAAATACTGTACTATGACATATATAACAAATATAAAAATTAACTTTCTTCGACTAAGATAAATGTGTTTATAAAAGAATATCTTCTAAAACATTAAAATAGAAAAATTTAGTAGCAAAAACAAAATTTTATATTAATTTTCAATTGTTTCATTGTGTTATTTATATTTATTTTGAAATATATAATAACACGAAAGTAATTAGTTGGATTATTAAAAAAAAAATCTATATAAATATAAAATAAAAATAATTTATATTTTTACGATTAAATTTGGAATTTTGAAAATTATTGTGATCTGATCATGTATTGAAATCTTTTGATTTTTCATTTAAACTGAATACTTTTTATTATATTTTTCGATAGTAAAATCAAATTTTAAATTAAAAATGTTATAATTTATCCTGTTTTACGTTCATTTTTTAGTTTTGATTGTATGTAACCATATTTTAAATTGTTGATGAAAATTCCAATCAATTTGTTAAACTAAATATATGTTTAGTTTGAAATTTTAATAAATATATGTATTATCAAATAATAAATTATTTACTTACATAGATATTTTCAATGTTGTAAGTTGCACGGGAAAAGATGAGCTGCATTATTTCAACTTTAAAGTCAAATTTGTGAGTTTTCTGTGAACAAAGAAACGATTTTATGAAATTAATGTGTTATAGATTTAAAGTAAAGGTGAAATAAAATTTTTTAAATATTAAAATAGTTATAGGTACATGTGTTGTATTCAATAAATTTTTATATTTTTTATATTCTGTAATTATAGATTTGTACTTATCGATTCAAAACCAAAAATGCTTCGATTTAAAAAAAAAATTATAATAGAAGTAATTGACANATTAAATTTTTAAGCAGAAATCGTTTTGTTAACTAAAATCGTACCAAATATTAAAAATAAATTTGAAAAACAAAGATATATAATAGAAGAAACTAATCATAAAATTTAAAATTCTTAGATTAAAAATTGATTTTAATCGTAATTTTAATTTTAGGTATTTTAGTTATATTAAAACTTTAATTTCTAGATCTTTTATTTCTTATTAAAACCTCATAACATTTTATTAATTTACTATTATATTTTATAAAGCGCCTAACTTTTTTTTTTTTTTTCATGCCGTTTATTAAAGTCTTTTTTTTTCATCATGTACTTATTAGTTACTTGTAAATTAAAATAACTATGGTTTGTTTTATTTCATAAAAGCTTTTAAATATAAAACTAAAAAATATTTTTAAAGCCATAATATACTTTTTTCATGAGTTAAAGTAAAACTGACTTTATCTTCCTAGTTTTTGACGTATAAACTGTCACTTTATTCCATCGGGAAATATTATTAAGAATTAAAATTTTTTTATATTATAACTTTTACTTCCCAAATTAGTTTTTGTATTATTTACATTAGTATTTGAAACTAAACTATTGGTAAATAACAAGTTGTCACTAAACAACAGCAATAACTTACTGATATATTGCGAAAGTAAAGTGCATTAAACTTTATAGATATTCCCAGGATTAAAGTATCACTTTTCTCTCTCCATGTATAAATAACTATTATATTGTTTCTCTAACACCTATTTATAGCTATCTATTTTTAACAAGTAGATAACTACAGTATTCAAGTATATTTTGTAAGAAAAACTAAATTTTTATTTTATATTAAAAAAATAAAATGCAATAAATAATGACAAATACATTTATTGAATCTTTAAATTTTGAATTGTTAAGTTAAAAAAATATAATTTATATTATGGAAAAATGTATTTAATAAATAATAATAAAAATGTACTTAAAGTATAAAAGTAAAAGATTTAAGGTATTAGAAAATAGTCCGTATACGTATATATGGATATGCGATATATTAAATATATGGTTTATATGAGTGTAACGTAACGTAACAAAACACATCATATAGTATGGTACCGTATCTTATCGTAATATATCAAAGATTGCTAGATTCCAACGAAGTAAGAGAAATAAGATGAAATGAAGTATGCAATGGTAGAAGACATAATATTTCGGGTCACCATTTCTAACAGCAACAGCATCAGCATCAGCATCAGCAATAGCAATGTATCGAAGAGGTAGAAAAAAATAAGAAATGTTTTGCAGTAGAAAATAACATGGAACAAATGTCGCTATAAATAACATACGATTGAAGATGTCAGAAAATCCGAACAGAACTCATATGGAATTCATTCGTAATAAGCGGAATGTTATTTTTGACATCCGAATTTATTATGAAACTTTTTCGCGAAAAATGAACTGTAACTAAGCCATTTTTAACATGTTTAAAGTTTTCGCTTGCGTATAATTTATAAACGTGTTTTAACTTGTTGGTGCTGATGCAAGTGCATTCATTTTGTTTTTCTTTTATTGTGTATTACTACGATGCTTATATGTATGTATGTATGTATGTATATATGTACATACAAACAATGTTACCTCAAATATAACACTCACTTTGTTTACCCTTTATTTTCGCTGAATATTCTCTGAATTTTTATGTAAACAATAACTACGTATAAAAAAATATTGGTTATATTCTACGTACTTATATTTCATTATAATATATACTTTATTTTTATTTATTACCATTATTATTTGTAAGTTTGTAATTTAAAAAAGTCTTACAACTGTTTTAATGTTTAATCAAAAGATGAATTCTTAAATATAGACATGCAATTTTAATCTGCCAGGTGTATAAAACTAACAAGGAAAAAGAGGTGTCCCTCAAATCTAAAGGATGCGTATTTTTTTTTATCGACGGAAAAACATATTTAAATGGTGAAATCATCCCTTAAAGTTGATGGTAAATTAAGTTCAATGGAAAAAATAAAACATTAGTTAAAAAATTATAGATTTTAAGAGGTAGTTTACTCATTATGGTTTATTGCTTTAAAAAATGCCAAAAGATATATCTCCTATATTGTTTTCTAGTTTAAATTACCGAGTGATAGCTATTTTGTTAAAACTCATATAACTTAAAGCCTTCAAATATAATATTTAAATATATTTTAAATGTCATAAAATATTTTTATCATGATCGAGTGTAAAACTGACTTTATCTCACTAGTTTTTGACATGAAACTATCACTTTATTCCCTTGGGAAATATAATATTTTATTCTATCGATAAAGTGATAAACATACAAATGACAAATATTATAAATTATTTATTGGAATCCTAATCTTATTAGAATTTAAAACATTAATATAATGACTTTTAATTTTCAAATTAGTTTTTTTTTTTATTAATTACATTATTAATTGACCCCAAAACTATTGGTAAATAAAATATTTACTAACAATTTTTTTACTCATATAACTTCTGTTTGAATGATCTTTCGAATATGCCATCAAATGCATTTTACATTATTTTTTATGACGATTTTTATACCGTTAATCCTATTTGATTATAACAATTGCATGTATATGAAATCTAAGAACCACCCCTCTTTACTATCAACTTTGAGAGACGATTAAAATGTTTTTTAGCCGATAAAAAAATACGTGTCTCTTAGATTTGAGTGTAGAATATCATATTTAAAGCAGAACAAAATCGGCGAGGGTTACCTTTTGCACCTTTCTTGTAAGGAGAGTAGAATATACCAATATTTTGCAATAAGTTTGGAATGCATCATAACTCAGGATATTCAAAATTGCCATTCTAAACATGTTGCAGATTAGATTTTCTCTAATACTATAAATTTAGTTGAATATAGAAAAAAAAATCTTTGACAGATATGTATTTAAAAATTTAAAAAGAGTTATTAGTTGTTTCCACTTTAGGGCTATACTATATAAACAGCATATTACCTTATTAAACACTAGTGCATAAATACCTCATAGCTGCGTAAAATATAATAATTTTATGATTGAAAATTTTACAAGAATGGTATAAATTCTGTAATACTTTTAGAGGAAACTGTTTCGAAAGATCTTGAGCAGTAAAGAATATCTTACTATAGCTGCAAAGTTGAAACAATTCTAGTTAATCATTCATTTTAAATATATGTAGAAAATGATGCTGTAAATATGTAGTTCTACAATTTAATTTTAAATATTGATATGCAATAAAATAAAATAAACAAATACTGTATATATGGATGTATTCCTTTTTGATTTTAAATAATAACTGATATTATAAAAAACTGAAGAAAAACTAAAAAAATATATATTTAACGTGTTGTTACCCGTCGTCTTACGTTGCTTTTAAGAGATAAAAATCATTAAAATTTTTCAACTACCAATGTAGCGAAGTGATAAAGTTTATACAAAAAGAACACAGCAATTCTTCATCGAGGTAAAAAATAAAAAAGAAGGTAAAAAGGAACTTTTTGAGCAAGTCCAATACTGTTTTCTGTCTTAGTGGAAACAAAGTGACACACACAGCCAGTCATGCACATGTGTAGGACCACTGGACACTGAGCTTTCCTCGTATAGGATATGCCCACGTTGGCGTGTAAGCACTGCATCCGGTCACAAAAGCTGCTTTCTTACTAGCTCGGACATCTTGTTGAGGTGCTATTTTATGTTATAGCGACATTTATTATATCGACAGATTTTAATGATGCATTGTTTTTTAAAATTAAACTCAATTAGCATATTATTATAAAGTTTTTCTTGAATATATATTTAATATAACTACACAAAGAAAATGATTGTCTTAAAAGCAAATTATATAAAATATATTTTATTCTAATAAAGAAAAAAAATGAAAAATTATTTTATTATATGTACAGAAACTTAAAACAAACTTCAAATAAATAAATTTATTTCAAATAAATCGTTTATTTTGAAAGTAAAGTCGTTTTAGTTAAAATGAAATATTTTGAGTTTTATGTATTGAAAAATTTAAAAATATTGATAAGCTTTTGGAATTAAGTTTCGTGTATTTTCTAGATATAGATAATGTTAATTTATTATAGAAAATTAAAATTTTGCAATACCCAAATCGTCTTATATAGCTTGCAAAATTAATTCATTATAGAAAGTGTTAATTGAACAACCAACATTTCAAAGCCAGAAAATATAAATAAAAAATTATTCATTTTGAGTTAAGATACTAAAACTATGTTTCCGATAGTTTTATTATTAAATTGAACTTGCTTCAGTTTCAAAATTAATAAATTATTTTAAGTATTAAATGAACGATTAAAATTACAATTAAATTGGATCTATTTTAAAAAGTAATAACATAAGATTAATTTACTTTATTTAAACATTTCTTTATTTGTTCAAAAACTATAATAATATATAAAATAAATCACTGCTAAAAATTTCTTTTTAATAAAAACAGTGAAATTATACATTTTTGTTAATTATGTTTATTGAATTGGCATTTATATTTCAAATTAAACTCTCTAAAGAGTTTATAATTTTCGAGGGATATTTATGACCCAATTAGATTTACTCCACTTTCAAAATAAATATTTTTTCAATCTATAATTATCAAAAATTTCATTGTACAATTATTAGAGATTTTAAATTGTTTTGAGCATTGATTGTTTAAAGTTAAATAGATCATTCTAAATTATAAATATTGTAACATTAACTTCTTTTTATTCAAAAAACGATATTTAAAGACTTTTTGAAGAAATCTGGATGTCAAAACTGTTTTTATAATGTTTCTTTCTGTTAATATCTTGTAAATATTCTTTTCCACTTAAAGCAATATTTTCATTAAATTTGCAATATAAATGGCTATTTCGATACATTAACCAAACTTTGATATAAAATATCTTTGATTATAAGAATATATAATTTTTTTTAATGAGAGACTGGATAAGTTGTTATTTTAAATGTTTCATTTTGTGTGAATACTTGGAGTTGTTTTAAAAGTGTATTTATTATGAAAATGTTAGAAGTCTGGTTTTAAAATTGAAATTCCCAAGACAAAATAGCAAATGAGTTTTATAAATATATATTTAACATATGAAGTTTTCTCACAATAAGACTGGCAACTGGCAACTGGCAACTTCGACTTAGTTGGTAATTCCTAGAAGCAACAGCAGCATCGGTAGCATACGATAAGCTATAGCTAGAGGAGCTATAGAAGCTAGAGCAGTAGTGTAGAACAGTGTAGAGCAGTGTTGAGCAGCGCTGAGTGGTGCCGAGCGGCGCGGCGCGGTATACTACAATGTTTTGCTGTAGGCCATGCGTTTATGCAAGGCCCTGGTTCTTGTATGTGGTCGCATTTGGAATTCCTTTATCGTTAACTTGGTGCATAGTTAGCGAATGCCTCACTGTATATACATCCACGGCGGGACCAACGTTGTTGGCGCTTCTGCGATGGAATGCTTACCACTTGCCGGCTTTACCCTGCTTGCCTTCTGTTGCTTTCGCTGTAAAACGCTTTACGTGCAACCCCGTGATCCTTACGGTCTCTATGTTACCACTAAGAATATGTGGAACGGTATATAAACATCAAATGTGTTTCGATTTATTTGTGATCAGATGATTTCATTACCTATTGGTTTACTGCCTCAAACGAAATCAGCCTATACACTTTACCCAAACTTAACATCTGGGTTCACGTTCTATTTTCACTTCTTTTTATCCTCATTCTTTTACTTTTCATTAATATCCACAAAAAAATATAAATAAATAATTTAAATATTTAGTATATATAGAGTTAGTTTAAAATTATTTTTAAAACTTAAAAAAATATAAATGTGAGCAATAAAATTGCAATTATTATTAATAACTCAAACAAATAATCAAATGTAAAATATGCTTTTATACAAATCGCTAAAAAATGTTTGCAATAAAGAGGCTTTATAGTTTTTGATGGCTTTATTGCATTTCAGAATACTGTAATTTTTTCTTTGACAAAACTTTGAAACTACAAAGAATTATAAGTACTTTTCTTGTTATAAATTACTGTAAGTATTACTGATATTAAGTATAGTTGAAAATTGGTACTTACTACTTATGATTATAAGTATAGTAGTAATCAATATTGATAATTAGTATAGAGAATATTGAGTGCAAATTATACTTATTATAATTCAGATCGAAGAAAGAAGCTGTTAAGTGTTTTATTTAAATTTAAATGATATTAAATTCGCATTGCACCATCAATGATTTTATTTAAACCATCTTTAAATAATTCAACACTTATTATTCATAGTTAATATTAACAAAAAAATTATACGTTATTCTTTATCACAATTTAAGCGATACATATTTTTATTTTTTGAGTGAAAAACATTTTTAAGCAGTCAAATAGACTTTCAAAGTTAACCATCTAAAAATATACTTACATATGAATGTATGTATATGTTAATATCAGGAAATAGTATACTCTTATTTGGGGATATTTTAAACTTTAAATATTTAAAAACAAAAGTACGCAAAAACATGTATTTACTATTTGTTTGATTATAACTGGTCTATTTTTGGATATAAGCAATAGATTTTTTATTGTATTTCCTCTATTTTCAACTCTTGTAAATTTTAATCAGTTTTAACTTTTAAATGTGCACTCATGTGCAATTTTAATAATTTTCCATGTAAATTATTGTCCACTTGATCGGTTAAAAAAATTGACTTTAAGTATGTTAAACCCTAAAACTAAGTTAATCACTTTGGAAGTCCATATCATCGCCGAAAAAAAAGCTTCTTTTAAAATTTTGTGATATTAACATATCTGGAATATTTGCTTTGTAAGTATTATTGACAGTAAGTTAAAATAATATTTATTATTGGCAATAAGTTGGTACTAAATTGTTATAAAAATATTTTATATATTTTTTTATAAAATATGATATATTACTGAATATATTATAGCATTTTAATTAAGAAATAAGTAAGTTTGATTATAATTAGTTTTAAATAAAAAAATAAATAAAAATAATATAAAAATAGTATAATGAATAAACATAATAAATAAATGTCTGTAATAAATAAATATATACGAATATGCAGAGAGAAGTTTAAGAATGAAGAGGCAACGATAAATACGCAGATAAATTTAATAGAGCTTAATGAAATGCAGATATTTGTATGTAATGTACATGAAATGTATGATATATCGGTTTTCTAGTCCTCTAAACAAACACAAAGCATTATGAGTGTTAGGTAGAGTGTTAGCTGGTTGATGGTGCTAGTGCCAGTAGCAATAGTGCCACTACTACTGATACTAGTACTGCTACTACTACTGCTACTGCTACTACTGCAACTACTACTAGTAGTAGTCATAGTCACTACATACTATTCGGTTCTCGTTTGGCATTATGGATGGTAAAGCTTGTGACCGCGGCGAAATCACCGTACCGCAACCCGCATTGGTGTCTGGTATATGGCGTCTGGTGTGTCTGGTGTGCCGTGTGCATGCTGCAAGGCCTGCTCCACTGCACCCATCGAATATTCCACGCAATTCACCAGAAACCAGAAGTATGAATCGCGCGCCGGAGCATGTCACTGGAGTGGAACATTAGACGCGAAGCATTCAATAATATATTGTTGGAATCTATATAGATTTACATATTTTCTTATGACTTTCATTCAATAAATTGCTTAAATAAATTACCCTTAAACTATTACTTTTCTCACTACCATCCAAGCAAAATAAGTCACACAGTATTTTATTCAATTAGATACGATCAAACAAAATCTAATAAACTTTAAAAGTTTACGCATACTAACTTAAGTATTAAAATTGAAAGATGAATACATGACAACTATTTATTATTATAATATTATAAATATAAAATTAATAAATTTTATAATCAACATAATTAAAACTAAGTAAATATAGAAAAAATGGTATGTTTACTTAGTTAAAGAGGCTGATTTTATTATGAAGCTTAAATAATATAAAGTTTTACTCATATAATTATGATTAAGAATCATTATCATTCCGATTGTAAGTAATACGATTGTTTCATCTTGTGATCATAACTTACAAGGAAGGTATAAGAGGTGTCGTTCCTTACACTCAAATCTAAGAGACACGTTTTTTTATCTGCATAAAAACATATTTAAAGGATGAAATCGTCTCTCAAACTTAGAGTGATAGTCAATTTTTGAACAACCCGTATAACTTATTTCAATAAACCCTCGGATATCTCAACAAAGGCATTTTTCAATATTTTTTATGACGATTTTTATGCCGCTAATTTCATTTGATTCAATCAACTGCAAGTATATCGAACTTAAAAACCACCCCTCTTTACCATCAACTTTGAGAGATGATTTCACCCTTTAAATATGTTGTCCGTCAATAAAAATACGTGTCTCTTTTTAGTGTAGAATATCGTATTTAAAGTAGATTGAAATCGGCGAGGGACACCTCTTGCAATTTTCTTATTGGAATAGCAGAATATACCAATATTTTGTAATAAGTTTGGAATGAATTATAACAGGATATTCAGAATAGCCATTCTAAACAGGTTGCACACTAGATTTCATTCTTTTTTAAATATGATATTCTACATGTATGAGACTTGGATAGCTCGGTTAAAATTATAAATTCAACTAATTTAAAGGGTTTTAAATTAAAATTTTAGAAAATTATTGCGCCTAGGGCTCTAACGAGTAGAAGATGAATAGAAAAAAGTGTTTGGTTTTAGTCTCTTCTTTACTGTGTTAGCATTAAGTATAGAAGGTTGAAAGTATAATTCTTTTTAAAATGAAATATGACATTTTATTTGTATTGTTAAATATTTGATGTAAATGTGAATAAATTATGAAATAAATCTATGTAAAATAAATACGAAGTCAATGAAAGAACGTCATACCGCACCAGCTACAGAGCTTTGGCGTTTCGGCTTGGTTCTTGGTGCGACGTACGGCTCGGAAACAACGATTTGCATGCACACGTATTACATATAGATCGAGCCTTCACTTCTCACTTTGTATTGCCAACTCACAATCCATCTATTGTCTTCGAGAAATCCGGTATCTTGTTTTTAGAATCGGTTTACAAGAATTTCTGCATCATGGTAAATTGCTAAAGCAATTATTTTTATATTTCCATTGGTATTATTTCGTATTTTCTGTTATTTTTCTTTTCGTCGTTTCTCTTTTATTTTTTATTTCTTTTGTTCGTAACAAAACAATCTTTGATATTTGAGCTTTCATGTTATTTTTAATTTATTTATAAATTAATGAATGTAATTTTTTTATAGATTTAAACTTAAATTACATTTTTCTTATAGCTTTTTATAATTTAATTTTAAGATGCACTGCATTATTATTATTATTTATTTATTTATTAATGAAATATGTAAATAAAAACAATAAATATTTAAAAAGTAGTTTAAAAGGCTATTAAGGGTAGTTTATCAAATTTTGTTTATGCGAAATAATTGTACATGACCTATAAAAACAATTTTATTTCAACAAATGCAGCAAATGAATAGCTCTATACCATAAATCAGAAAGTAACACGTATGTATTTGAAAAAAGTGTGTCACAGTCACAGCATATTTTCAATTTGAATGAAAATTTATCAAAATAATAAACAATCCAAAAGTTGCAATACTGCAAAACAATTGTTCAATTTTATCAACTGGTTACAGTAGCAACACTGGCAACAGTGTATATTGCTTGTCGTGCTAAAACTAACCTAACTTATCAATCACGAACAGAACATGCATGTTCAATTCAATAAAATTATTATGGTGCGCGGGTTTCGATTGATATGTACTTGATGCTCATGGAAATATGTGAACGCTTTTATTTTTATATAGTACGTGAACACATTTGTGTTGCTTTTCAAATTCATACGAAATGTGAATAATAAAATGATGTATCAGACAACGTTCACTGTTTTCTGTTTTCTTCTATATGCCAAAAAAATCATTTTTCAAACTTCTCTTTCATATCATATGCATTTTATACTATTTCAAGAATTTACACAAATTTTATAATATAATTTAAATTATTTTCTTTCATTTATTTCTTTTATATTAAATTGATTCCGTGATCGCTAAGCAATTATTTTGAATAAAATTCAGTTAGAAAAAAATTAATATAATAACGTGCTGGAATTCATAGAAAAATATATATTAATTTATTTTATGTGCATTTTGGCTTTTGTATCATATTTAATTATAATTTTATATACCGATCTGCAAAGAACAACACTTCCCAGAATTCGAATTCCCACTAATGAATGTATTAGCGCAATTTTAAATATTGAATTAATATATATTTTATCGTATTGAAGAGTATACAGTGAGAATCACAAATGATAGCACATTTCGAAATTTTAGTTTTGACCTCAAAAATTTCAAATTTGCATTCATCGGTAAAAAGCACATTTTTCCAGAACTCCATACTTTTTATATTTAGTTTTTTGGGGCTAAAAAATCTTCAAAATATGGCGACCTAAAAATTCCGAAATTGAAGAAAAATATATCTCATTAACTGTGAAGTATGGAGGAGGTTTGGTCATGATATGGGGGTGTGTGGCGGCAGCAGAAGTCGGGAATCTCGTGTGCATTGATAATATAAAGAACAAAGAGCAATATCTCGACATTTTACAAAAGAATTTGGGTCCTAGTGTTGAAAAATTGCAGATTTCTTGGGCGTCTTCCAACAAGACAACGACCCTAAACATTCCTCATGCTTGGCAAGGGAGTGGCTATTGTACCGGACCCCAAAACAACCTGATCACCCTTCTCAGTCTCCGGATCTTAATCTTATAGAAAATTTATGGAAAAATTTGGGCCAGGGAGTCCGAAAAAGATAAATTTCAAATAATAATGATTTAAAGACTGCTTTAATCGAAGAATAGGTAGCTATACCACTGGATGTGACAAAAAATCTAGTAAAATCTATGCCGAGGCGCCTACAGCTGTGTACAAAGCAAAAGGGGCTCAAACAAAATATTAGTTTTTGTTGGATTGTTTTTTTTTTTTTTATGAATAAGTATAAGTGTGCCATTACTTTTGATCTATAAATAGAGCACTTATTTTATGTTTTTATACAGAAAATAATAAATACTTTATAAATGTTTATGAAATTATGTTAGTTATTAGTGATGAATAAAGGATGAATTTGATATATTGGACAATTTTTTAAAACTTACAGTTATATAAATTAAAGGG
>NEEE01001867.1:330804-342000 GCA_002278615.1 Pogonus chalceus
TGTATTTAATAATTTTTTTTTTTTTTTTTTTTTTTTTTTTAAATATTAATTAAAAATAATGCATTTTTATGTAACTTAAGAATTCAGACTGTTAATTTTAAAAATATATGTAAAAGATTAAAAGCAAAACAAAATAAATATATAAATATATGCAAGAAAATAATAATTTGAAAATATGCCAAGAAAATACATAAACGAACAAGTATTGTAAAGAAATAGCAAAACTTACTAGGAAATTCAATGTACCTGTTCAATACATCATTATTTACATTTACTTTTCATCTTATTCCCTTGCGACAAGAAATTTAAATCAGTTGTCCATAATGTTAAACTTACAAAGGAGCACTTGAAATTCGGTTTGGCTTTTAAAAGTACATATAGAGTTGGGAACAGGAAGTTTCGTCACTTAGGTGGGTCCTCTTGTCATTACCTTCTGTCGGGACAAATCTTACTTAAAATGTTTTAACGGTTACAGTTTGTAATAAATTATGAATTTTTTTCTTTCAAATTTAACAGCAGATTTATTTTTTTTACTACGGATGATTATTATTTTTTTCTAAAGATATTATTTGATATTGAATGACAAATAAAGACGATCAAAATATTATTAAATAAATTAAGACTTAAACACTAAAATTATGCTTAATAAACCGAAAAATTTAATAAAATCTGATAGAAGTGTAACAAAATATAAATTGAAAGACAAGTACCACAATTTCAGGCTAAAAGTTATCCATATCTCATTAAGCAAGATTAAACTGAATTAAAAGACCAATTAAATATATGTTTTCTTATTTATAAATAAGACTTCAATTTTGTGTAAAATATCAATTTAGCTTAACTTATTTTCAAATTCTCTGAAAGATTTGAAGCGAAAAATTGGTATCATTCAAACTGGATTGAACCTATAAAAGATATCAGTCGACTCAGGTTTCTTCTTGTGTTGATTAGACCGAAGTTTAGTTCTTTTTGAGAAGAGCTTAAAAAATTTTGCTTTCTTCTTTACTTTATTTTTGTTTCTTATCATTTATATAAATAAGAGCTATTACAGTACATAGCAGATAACAATAATGAATAGTTTATCTTCAAATTAGCTTAACCACTAGATATTAAGAATTATTAATTCTAGATGAATCATCAACAATTTATCTGTTAAAAAACTTATAAGATGTAAGTCTATTTAGTTGATACGATTTTAACCCTAATGTAGATGAACGCCAATAATTTTACTTTTGCAGTTGATTAAAATAATACCGAATAAAAAAGCTTTTAATAATGAGCATACAACTTTAATTTTGAACTTAGTTTTATTATGAAAGAAATTAATGTCTTTTTTGGTCTTTCTAACTTTTCTTTAAGAGTAAATTAAAAAATGGTTCTTGCAATCAGTTTAAAAATAAGAGACAAATATTTAAATTGAAGAAAAAGAAAAAAGGCAAAAAGGCAGCCCGACCCCACTACGATTTTTTTGTGATTTTTGTATTTTATTCGTTTTTTTGGATTTTATGGTTTTTTGGATTTTTTTGGTTTTTATTAAAGTTGTTATGGTTTATGATGAACATGATACGAATTGATACAATCAATTATCTTAGGAGGGGCCGGACTACCCGACGGTCTCTATCGAAAACGGGGTATTTATACAAAACTGTAGCACACCTAAATCTTGTGAGAGCCAATAGTTGTCATATAAATTTTACATTTTGTCACAATCAATAATTATTTTATTAATGTCTCTTGACTCCTAATATTAAAATTGTCAATCTTATAGATATGAATTTATTACTATTTATTTTTTAATTTATTTGTCAAATATTTCAAAAATAAAATGAGTGGGGATAAAACTGCATACAATTTCATGACAATGCATTATTATTACATCTTTGACATAGTACGTGCAGAATCATATAGAAGGCGATCTGGTCTATTTATTGTACATGGCTGACAAATTAAAGCATTGTTTTTATTTTATTTAATATAAACATATGTACTGAAATTAATGAATAAAATAATTTAATTAAAAGAAAATCGAAGAGACCAAAACTATATTCAATATTGAAAGAAAAGAAGAAGATGGTCTTCCAGTATTTAATTTATTTTTTGGCTTTCTAATTGCAAAATCTTTTCAACAAAAATCTCGAAGAGCAATATATTTACCACTTAAAAAGTTAAAAATTCGAATATACTTAATCTATACAACAATTATGTTGATTCGAGTGTCTTTCAGCTTGTGATTTTTCTTCCAAAACAATTCAAGGAACATCTTTATTGACAATATCTTAACTTCAAAGGAAATGATAAGAGATAGTTATTAAAATTTAATATAAATATGCTTCGTAAAACAAGAATTAGATCTTTGAAGCAGGCCAAATCTAAATATCCTACTACCTTTGGAATATGTAGCTAATTTATTTTTATTTAAAACCATCTCTATAAATTGTGTAAAGACCAAACAGGTCAGTAGACCATAGATCATTTTTGGTTTTTTATTTTCCTTTGCACTCTAACTGAGTGTATTGTTGTAGGATCTGTTAAGCTCCCTGATAGAATCAGCTTAACAATTTTTGAAAAAAGCCAAGTATATTGATTCCCGAAGGGAAATGGATAACCTGGGTTTCTTCTTCGAATGGTCTCTATATTTTAAGGTTAAATGAGATTATAGAATTTCTGAGGATTAATATTTACTATAGTTCTTTTTGTCTATATAAACATTTTTTGTGTTAATTTTCTTAAATTCTTTATAAAAAAAATCAAAGATATTTTGAAACGATTGATTAAATGTCTTATTTTATATTATTTTCAATTTAAAACATAAATATTTAGTTGAAAGACAGGGTAATTAAATTATTTTATTATATTAAAATTAAGTCAAACCATTTTGTTTTTATAAATAATATAATAAATGTTATATTTCCTAGCTAGGGGTAAATCTCATAACTAGTTCCAAGATAATTTTTGTTTTATTTAATGTGTTTCATAAGTCATTATTCAGAGGACGCTATTGTACTGTATTGTTATTTGACAGTTCAGGAACATGCGCATTAGTTTTAAACAGAATATAAATATCAAAAATAACTATTTTACTCTTACAGTTAGAAGATAAAACAAATTTTCGGAAAATAGTGCAAAAACTATTTAAAATTATAAGTATTTTGTTGTATATGTAATTATATTACCCAATTTCTTATAAGAAAAAAGAAAAGAAACAAAATAAATAATCCATAATAATAAAAATTATTTTTGTTTTTTTGTTTGAAATAGATTCAGTTTTTCGATTCCTTAATTAAATAAATCGCAAATAAACATATAAAATACCATTTATTTATTTGTCTCAACTTTAACTGTCCCCTCTCTTTTCATATGATACTATATCCATGCGCAAAAATACGTAATGCGTACTACACGCATGTCATACTTTATATAGAGCATGCGCAATATGCTGCAGCTTACGATAGACTGTTTAAAATATTTGAAATTATGAATCGCTTTATTCAAAAGAAAGTAGAAGATAATAATTGAATTATAAAACTTCCAGTCTTATCAAGCAGTTACTTGTCTTGGGCTTAGATACTTGAAAAAACAATACTTTCTGATAATTGCCTGTAGTTACTAAGCTGGCAATCCCTGTTTCCTGAATTTCGTTGTTGTTCTTTCTATAAAATAGAAAAGTAGTCTTTAGTTTTTAAGTAATCTAAAAACTCCTACTTTTTTAACCGGAAAATATCATCTAATTTTGAAAGAAAACCTGCTGTTAAAAGTGAAATAGTTTAAAATCCGAATGTACCTTATGGATTCAATAATATAAACTTAGATCTATTGACATGTTGTCTTTTAGCAGTTAATAGGTCTTATAAAATTTCTTCTTCAAAATATTTAAAAACAATATTTTAACCTAACGAGAAATTACATGAGATAATTATTAAAAATTAATATAAATATGCTTAAAATACAAGAATTAGATTTTCTAATCAGGCCAATTCCAAATTTGCTTTAACTTGTACAAACGTATGCATCAATTTTTTATTTAAGTAAATGACTGTTAATTGTGTAAAGACCAAAAATTTTGGTAGCTAAGGGACCCTAAATAGTATTCTTATTTATCTTTTGCACCCCAACACAGTTTATTGTTGTAAAGAATAATATGTACCCATATGGATCTAGAATTACGACTTTTGAAGATATTCTAGTATAACGGTTCTAGATATACCACACAACAGGAGAATTTGGACTACCTGAGAGTTTCTTCTTAGAATGGTTTATATATAATAACACCTACCAGGGTTATAGCATTATTGAGGACTAATATTTACGATAGAGTTCCAAAATTTGTCTTGATACTCAACCGTTTTCTTAATTTCCCGAATTTCTTTATAAGAAAATCGTTCGCAGTTGATTTAATTAATTTATAATTTAAACAGCTTTTTTTTATATATGGCTTTATTTCTAAAAAAACTAAATGTAGTTTTCTTATATTTTTATAATTCCTTCAGTAACATTAATTTGAAGATAAATTAAAAATTATTTTTCCAAGTTATTTAAATCAGTACATCAAAAAATTATATAATATTTACTAAAGAGAAAAAAGGCAAAAAGGCAGCCCGACACCCCCGCGATTTTTTTGGGTTTTTTGTATTTTATTCGTTTTTTTGGATTTTATGGTTTTTTGGATTTTTTTGGGTTTTTCTAAGATTTGTTATGTTTTATAATCTACATGATACGAACAGATACAAATATCTTAGGAGGGGCCGGACTACCCGACGGTCTCTGTCGAAAACGGGGTATTTATACAAAGACTAAAGGACTTCTAATTCTAGTGAGACCAAATAGTAGTCATAAAAATTTTACTTTCTGTCTCAAGCAATAATTATTTTATTAATGTTTCTTGACTCGCCATATTAAAATTTTAAATGTTGTAGATATAAATTTATTAATATTTATTTTTTCAAAAATAAGATGAGTAGCGATAAAACTGCATACAAATTCATGACAATGCGTTATTACATCTTGGACTTGGTACATGCAGAATCATAAGGAAGGCGATCCTGACAGTTTATTGCATATGATTTGCAAATGAAAGCACTGTTTTTGTTTTATTTATTCAAAAATTTTGCAATGAATTAAATAATTTAATTAAAAGAAAATCGAAGAGACCAAACTATATTAAATATATAAAAGAAAATGAAGAGATAGTTTGTTTTCTTATTTTCATTTGATTTTTTGACTTTTTGGTTTCTAAATTAATTCAACTAATTGTAAGATCTCAAAAAGCAATATTATATCTATTTTGCTTTTAATCTCATAAGTAGTTCTAAGATTAACTCTTTTATGTGTTTCATAGATTATCATTCAGATGACGCTATTATACGAAGCTGCTATTTGACATTTCATGAACATGCGCAATAGTTTTATCATAAAATTAGCGTAACAATAAAACCCATGATTTTGTCTTAAACAACAAAACAGAACTTTTGAAATAATGCGTAAAATATTATTAAAANAAACTGCATACAAATTCATGACAATGCGTTATTACATCTTGGACTTGGTACATGCAGAATCATAAGGAAGGCGATCCTGACAGTTTATTGCATATGATTTGCAAATGAAAGCACTGTTTTTGTTTTATTTATTCAAAAATTTTGCAATGAATTAAATAATTTAATTAAAAGAAAATCGAAGAGACCAAACTATATTAAATATATAAAAGAAAATGAAGAGATAGTTTGTTTTCTTATTTTCATTTTATTTTTTGACTTTTTGGTTTCTAAATTAATTCAACTAATTGTAAGATCTCAAAAAGCAATATTATATCTATTTTGCTTTTAATCTCATAAGTAGTTCTAAGATTAACTCTTTTATGTGTTTCATAGATTATCATTCAGATGACGCTATTATACGAAGCTGCTATTTGACATTTCATGAACATGCGCAATAGTTTTATCATAAAATTAGCGTAACAATAAAACCCATGATTTTGTCTTAAACAACAAAACAGAACTTTTGATATAATGCGTAAAATATTATTAAAAGTCATAATTATTTTGCTATATATCTTACAACATAATAGATAACTTATTAAAAAAATAGTTTATTAAAACAAAAATACATTTTGTATGAAACCTTTCCATTTCTACATTTCTTCAATTAGTTAAAATCGCAAATTAAATGATAAAAACACTATTTATTTCTCTATCTCAACTTTTACTGTCCCCTCTCTTTTTATTTGATATTATACACATGCGCCAAGAATACGTAATGCAGTAAGTACGCATGTCATACTTTATATAACACATGCGCAATGTATTATGGCTTAAGATAGACTGTTCAAAAGTTTTGCAACTAACCAATCGCCTTATTCCAAACAAGCAGCAGAAGATTGGCATTGCATGTAGTTATTAAGGTAGCAAAACTTGTTGCCTTAAAATTTGATATTTTAAATAATCTAAAAACTTTGAGTTGCTTAATTTTAAAATATCAAACAAGTAAGGTGCAAACCTGCTATCAAAAGAACATAATAAATTTATCTGTTCATAAACTTAAAAGATTTGGGGCTATTGAGTTGATACTAGTTTAAATTTTAAATCTAATGGGAATGAACGATAATAAGCTTGCTTTTGCAGTTGAATAAAATAACACCTTATGAAAAAACTTTTTATAATGAAAAATACAAATTTGCTTTTGAACTTGGCTTTTCATCTTTCTAGGTTTGCTTTAAGGATATATAATATTATCTTATCTAAGGAAAATTTAAATTGTGCAACCAGTTTGAACAAAAGAGGATAATATTAAATTGACTAAAGAGAATAAAGGCAAAAAGGCAGCCCGACACCTCCTCGTTTTTTTGTGATTTTTGTATTTTATTCGTTTTTTTGGATTTTATGGTTTTTGGATTTTTTTGGTTTTTATCAAATTTGTTATGGTTAATGATGCACATGATACGAATTGATACAATCAATTATCTTAGGAGGGCCGGACTACCCGAGGGTCTTTGTCGAAAATGGAGTATTTATACGAAACTGTAGCACACCTAGTTCTTGTGAGAGCTAATAGTTGTCATATAAATTTAACTATTTGCCTCAATCAATAATTATTTTATAAATGTTTCTTCACTTGCAGTATTAAAATTGTCATTGTTATAGTTATACATTTATTAATATTTATTTTTAATTGATTTGTCTAATATTTTAAAAATAAAATGAATAGGTATAAAACTGCATATATTTTCATGACAATGCATTATAGCATTTTAGACTTAGTTCATGCAGAATCATAAGGGTGGCGTCTTTTAAGATAATAAACTATTCAAAATGAAATTGGAGACGCCAAAGTAAGTCTAAACAAATTAAAGAGGAAATATTTAGTTGGTTTTTATTTTGAATTGGTCTTTAAGCATTTCGTTTTTAACACAGATTCGAAAATTATTTTCAGGAGAATATATAAAACGCTTTTAAATTAATAGTAATTTACAAGTCGTAAGTAACTATATATATTTAATAATCTAGAATTAGATAAAAGGACAGGTTGCCTTTTGGTTTTTGATTGGTCTTTTGATATTTTGTGTTTACAGCAAATTCCAGATAGACCTTATGATACAATATATCAAATGCTTAGTAATTTGTAGTAGTTTACTATTTAAATGCAAAAAATATATCTTATATTCTAGAATCGAATGAAGAAAGGTTGCTTTGTGCAAGTTAATAATTGGTCTTTCGATTTTTGTTTCCTAAACCAGTTCAAGAAAGGGAAGTATTTGCTGTAATTACAATTTAAAATAAACTGATCCGAAATTAAAAACATACTTCTTAGAAAACTTTGCTCGTTTTAAATTATTTCTCAAAAACCAATATTTTAATAATGATCTGATTTTTGGGAAAAACCTACATTGATCCAAAATGGATAATAAATATTTCCACAATTATGAATTTAGGAGCAATGCTCCTTTAGTTTAAAGTTATCTCCAAGAAAATCAATTTTAAACGAAAATAGATATAAAAATTCAGTAGCCTATCGTGATTATATAATTATTTCTATATATTTTTATAATTGCTATAGAGTCTTATTCCAAAGAACTTATTATGAGCTTATTATTGTGAATAAAAATTAAATGTGCTCTTTTTTCCTAAAACCATTAGCTTGTAGCATATACATGCGAGAAAAACTGACAGATTGACTCGCCACTAAATGGTCTTATAAAGACATTAAAAATATTTTTTGAAAAGAATTTTAAGCTTTAATATTGATTTAAATAAGTTGAAAATAAAAAAAAAAACAAAATTATTAGTAGCTAGAGTGTGCAATCTGTGCTTAGTTTTTGTAATTAGATTCTCTTGAAAGAGTTTTGGTGTCTTGTTCCGTAGAACTCAACAATCATTAACATGATCATCAGATAGACCCAATTCACGAAGATAGCGGCCACAACCAAACCGCCTCAACAGTGCATCGAGCTACCCGTAAGATTATCCTCTGAACGGAGTATATATACATGCGTCTTACGCCGCATAGTATTATTGAGAGCTATCATATAATTCTTTATTTTGATATAATTTTTAAAGTTCCGAAGAAATTTACGTAAATATCTTTCTTTCCATTGATAAAAATTTTAAATTTGTAGAAATACATTTATATTTCTTTATTATTTATTGATTTATCTTATTTAAATGGATCACTGGGTGGGGAAAACCGTCAAGTCTTTGAGATAGAACAATAAAAATCAATTTCAATTTTATTTATTTCATGATATTACATTTAAAAGGGTATTAAATGATGTTTAGTAGTTTAGGATGTCCTTTTTATTTTATTCAATGTCTTAAATAATATATCTTATTAAATATGCAGTAACCTTGTGAATTCATTAAGTTGGCAATATTCTTAAAGTATGAAGTAAGGTTGGCTCATGTATTTTCTGCAATTTTTTGTGGGTATATGAATTCAAATTCGTTTGACAATTGAAGCATTGGATATTTACTGTTTTGAACATACAATGGTTGAACAAAGTTCTTGTAGTATAACCATGAAAATAATTATTTTGAAATAGCTATTACTCATTAAATATTTTATGTTTGGTAACCATAGATGTAAGTTGTAATTTGTAATTAATTATTGCTTTGATCTTTGTTTCTTCATTCAGTTATAACCTGAAATACTTGTCTTATCTTAAAAATAAACGTGAATTTTAGATCGCATTACTTAATAGGTTTGATTTATTTTACAACATTATTTTGGCATGTGGAAAAGCTTACTAAACTCTATAAATCATGTGTTTATCCATTTTTAAGCTTAACTCAATTTGCTCTTATTTGTAAATGAATTACAAGAACAATGCTCCTCAAAAAGATTGACAAGGGAGAACAAGGTGTCAACTTATAAATTCTAATTGTTAGATGGTCTTTCTTAATCTTACGTACTGTTGGGATCGAAAATTCAATGTGCTCTTTTTCTACAAAACCATTAGTTTATAAAATTTACTTGAGAGACCAACTGACAAGATGTATTCCCCACAAAATAGTCTTGTACATATAGACGTTAAACATATTTTTTTGGAAACAATCTTACAAATTAGGATTTAAATTTAAGTAACTTGAAAATTAAAAAAAGACCAAAATTATTAAGTAGCTAGTGTGTGATTTCTCTCGCTTTTTTGTGATGATTCTCCCATAGGAGTTTTTGGTGTCTTGTTCCGTAGAACTCAACAATCATTAACATGATCATCAGATAGACCCAATTTTCGAAGAATGCGGATGTACCACGCCGCAACCAACGAGGAATCGAGCTACCCGTAAGAGTATGCTCCAAACGGAGTATATATACGGATGATGTAAGACCCTCAGTAATATTGAGAGCTATTGTTCAACTAATTATTTACGAAATTTACTTTAATCAATAATATTTTTGGCTTATAATTTTTGAATCTGATAGAAAAATGATCAATTCTGTAGAAATTGATTTTTAAAATTTTATTTCGGATTAATTTCAATTTTTAAATTGGGTGGGGGTAATTTAATTTTATTCACTTTGCTTATAACAATAAATAAATATTTATTTAAATAATTTTTGGTAAGCAAAATTGGAAAATATGTCATAGAATTCATTTTAAATTGTAATTTTTGTATTATAAATATTTTATGGCATAATTTTATGAGATAATATCAAAAATGGTGATTTTGTTGTAAGTTTCAAGGGAAAAATAAAGGTGTCACTAGTTGTACCGTTCAGTAATAATATTTTGACGTAAGGTATTTTTATTAAAACTTCAAAGTTATATAATGGAAATCTCTTGGTGAATATTTTAGAATAAATATAAATTTATCTTAATGTTCTCGTTAGCGCTTTCTTTGTCGCTCCTTCGAATTGCGCTAATGTATTAAACCTTTCCCGTATTATAGAATTAAAATATGCAGATAGATTAAATTAAAAACATTTTTCAGCAAGAGAAAAGTTTGATTGTGTCCGTAGTGAATGGCATTTTAATTTTGGTTTGCTACATAAAATCAAGTATTTTTAGAGCACGGCATGGCAAGCGAGACGCCAACGAAACAGATAAGGACAACTAAACAGAATTGATGCGTATTTGATCATAGCGTATAACGTATACCACATAGGGTCGGTAACATGTCGGAACGGAATTCTTTACCAAAAATAGTAAAAGTACTACAACCATGCTGCTTTTCTGTTAAAGTCTTCTAGCTTTTCACAAATTTGCTATGTTTGTATTTTTATTTGTAACTGTCACAAAGCAACTATTTCTGAGATATCTAACTTCTAAAATATATTTTTTTCTTTTCTGTCATTCTTAAACTCATTTGTAATGATTTTTAAATCGATTGTCCTAACTAAAGTAACAGCTTCATTTTTATGATATACCTATAAAAGACAAAACAAAGCAAAATGATATTTAATTATAAAATCTATAAAACAACTAATATGTATAGAATGGTTCATTTTCGAGAAGAATTCTTCATTTTAAAACCTGATTTACACTAAAAAAATGTTGTTATAAGTTAAATAAGATATGCGCATTATCTTACACATCTTAAGCGTGTATATGTTAGAAGATGGGTGTAGAAAAGGATAGGAATTAAATTTCTTGTCCATATATTTGTAATTAAAGTAAAATTTTAAATTATGAAAATGTTATGTTGATAAAATATAAATACTTATAAAATAAGAATAATTATTTTCGTTAAATTTTAATATATATAA
>NEEE01001861.1:12332-22596 GCA_002278615.1 Pogonus chalceus
ATATTTTATTTGAAACAAACCAAGTATTTAATTTTTAATGAATACTTAAATAAAATAAAATAAAAATTATCACATATAAATTCAAAATAATGTACATTATTGGAAATTAAAAATTCATTTTCTTAAATTTTGTAAACTATTTTTAAAATTTTTTCTATGGTTAGATAAACTATCTTAATTTTCAATATTTCTTATAAAAAAAAAAATAATAATTGTACTTAGTTTTTAAAAGTTTTTTGTTTGATCAAAATTTTGATTTCAATTTAAGTTTTACTAAACAAATAGAAGATTATAACTGTTTTTTTTTTTTAATTTTTTATTATATCAATTGCTATAATAAAAATAAATCGATAATTAAAAAGAAATAATAATGTCATTGTTTTCAATACGAGTAAAGTCACCCCAGTTCGTTATTATAAACAATTTCTACTATATAAGGACAAAACAAAAAAAAAATGTTTTTCTTTGTATAGTTTATAAACTAAAAAATATATTTATATGTTGTCTTTTTTACTTTCTTACAAATATTTAATATTTAATAATAAGAATTAAATTAAAATAATTTTTCTTGGAACCCCGGTGTCACAAAATAATTCACTATACCGCCGTACTTATAATATATAAACAATATATAGTTAGTACTAACCTTACTTCTCGGCGATTTGATGTTTCTTATTACAACAACACTACACACTTTCAATAATAAAATAAAAACCTTTAGAAATATTAATTGTTTATCATCACACATTGTTGAGTCATAAACATAACCAAAACATGAAACAAAATTTGTTCAAATATTAAATTCACTGCTACATGTTCCGACAACTTCAAAACTACAACTGAGACTACCTGCCACTAATTTGGAAATAAAAATATGAATTTAGCATGACATAATATTATATTCAAACAAGTTGTAGACTGAAAAGAAATCAAATTAATGAAATGAAAAAGATGTCGCTGTGTTTATTTAAATTCTTTTATTTTAACGATATAGTTTGTAAATATAATATTTGTCAAATTATATTAACATTTTTTTCAGTTTGTGTCATCTAAAAAAAGTAATGTTATCACAAAACAATTTCTACATTTTGCGTTGCACAATTGAGTAAAACTAGTTTTACAAAACAATACTTGACAAACTATCAAAATTGATGCTTTTGAGCAAAACTTGTAAATAATACGTTCTTAATAATAATATTGTATATGATATGTTGTTTTGTATTGTTTTTTAAACCCAGTTTAAGTACGCAGACATTTTGTTCTACAGGCAAGCTGCTCTATGCAATAACATTGTTAGTCGCTCTTTCATTTTTTGAATTTATAATCCATTTTTTAGAGTACAATATCATATTTAATCGGATTAATATTTTTTTGTTTGTACTATTGATTAAATATGATTTCAATTCTTGTACTTGTTTTTATATATGTATATAAATTTAGGAATGACGAAATTTTTACATAATGTTCACATACATTTAATAAATTCTTAATGCAATTTTTATAAAATTTTATATTACATAATAATAATAATTAAACATTTTATTGAAAATATAACAAATCAAGAGTATAAAATATTTCGATTGTTTTACAAAGCATATATCTATCATCCATTTGCAAATGGAAATTTTTGTTTTAAATTCTTTTTTTAAAGCTTTTTCGAATGTCAAAAAACAGATATGTTTACTTTAAAAAAAGTAGAAATCTAATTTGATGAGTTTCATTAAAAAGCCAAATAAAAAAAATACTTTTGAACAGTTTTTAGTATTTTCAAAAAATAAGCCAATTTTTGCAAAAATAGCTAGACTATAGTCCACCTATTTTCGCGAATATCTCGGAAAGTAATTCGGGTATTAAGTTAAAACTTTGGATATATACGTTTCGTATTAGTATTAATCGATATTCGAACTAAAAAAAAAATATTTTGAAAATAACCTGGGTTATAGTTCATCTATTTTAAAGAATTTTTAGAGTTTTAGTTTTTGCGAATATCTCGGAAAACAATACGGCTCTTAATCTCTGGATTACAGGTTTCATTATATTCTTAATTTATTTCCGCATTAAAAAAAAAAAAACCTATAAAATGAGTCATTTTTGGCAAAAATAACTGGACTGTTCTTAATCGATTTTCGCACTAAAAGGAATACTTTAAAAAAGGGTTATTTTTGAAAAATAAGCTGGATTATATATAGTGCGTCTATTTTTGAGAATTTTTCGAATTTTAGTTATTTGCGAATATCTCGTAAAATAATATGGCTATTAAGCTGAAACTTGGAATTACAGATTTCATAATATTCTTAATCAATTTCCGCACTAAAAAATATCTCAAACATAAGTTATTTTTGAGGCTTAGATTTTTTTGCAAATATATCGAAAAATAATATAGGTATTAAATGAATTGTTCCCTTTTGCAAATAGACAACAGATACATGTACTTCCGCGTATATTATAACTTGTTTTTTCAAACGTTTTTTGAGGTTAGATAAAATTTTCTTTTTAAAGTCACTTAGGACAAAATAACTTATTTCTATTTTATAAATAAGAATAAAAATCATCTACATATCTTTACGAAGTTTGAGTGAATTGATGGCTACTTAATTTTTCTCATTTATGCAAATTAAATTCCCAACTTTCAACGACCAAAATGAAACAAATATTTAATTAATAATGATTGTAAAAGCGTCACATGTTTGGGAATTTACAGACAAATTTTAGGTGCAATAATAGAACCTAATCGTGCAGAGTCATGTAAGTTAAACATCATTCCACTTATTTAATAATATTTATATTATAGTGACAATTTAGTCACGTATTTAGAGTACGTATATAAAAAGTTATCTATAATATTTATTTAAATACAATGAAAAGAAAATGATTCTGGTATTAATCTTCCCTGATTTGCATTAATAATAATATTTTACACATCAGAACCAATATGTGAATAGAAAACGTTATTAATTAACATTTTAATGAAATACCAGTATTTTCTTTCCAAAGCATGTCATTGCTCGAACCTCAGAAGAGTGAGCATAAATATAAAATAATATATGTTATTATAATTGAATCTACATATGTATCTACAAAATTGTTTCTACATTTCAAAGCTGGCCAAAAATTAATATGGACATCCAAAAAGTTTCATTAACTATAAATATTTTGTAATTATATACAAAATTATAATTACGCTTTTAGAAAATAAATTGACGGATTGAAATTTTTGTTTAGAATTATATAAAAAGAAAAACTGAGCAGTTTGTACGAGTCTATTAGATTTGGTTCATTGGTAGCGCTCATTTGTTTACATTACAATTTAATTCGTAAGCAACATGTGATGTGCAAATGGAGCATTTTATTTTTAGAAAATACTTGCAATTTAAACATACGAATAAATGTTTTAAATTGAAGAATTAATATTGAAAAAATATTTTTAGTTAAAATTTCGTCAAAATTTATATAAACGAAGTTTGACAGCAAGTTGTCTTCATAGCCAAACTAATAAATTAGTAAACAGTATAATAAAATTATTACAAACTACAATTAAGAAAAAATAACTGGCATGGTACGGACACCTCATAAGAGAGTCAGAAGATAAATGGGTATGGAATATAAAGAAAACACAAAAGAATGATAAAGGAAGACCACAGAAAACTTGGGAGGATAACTTACAAGAAATATTAATTAAAAACAATAGCAACTGGTAAGAAGCAAATAATTAAGCGAGGAATAGGAAAGAATGGAAAGATACAATAAATAAAATAGGATATTAAAGAAAAGGAAATTAATCTCGACACCCGAAAGGATACAAAAGAGATTTAAGTAGATAATAATATTTAGGGCCGTAACTAGCTTTTTGTGGGCCCTGAGCTTTCAAATTGCCCCCCCCCCTTAATAAAAAAGAGACCTTCCATGCATATGCGATAGTTTTTTTCATTTTTTTTTAAGTTTGGTAACAGTCTTAATAAATAAATACAAAATAATCATTCTTTTTAACAGGCCTTTCTGCCCCCTCCTGATCTGGGCTCTAGGCAAGTGCCACTGTTACCCCTACCTAGTTACGGCCCTGATAATAAAAATAATGAAATTATAAAAAAAAAAAGAAAAACAATCATATCTCTATTAAAAATATTGAATCCCAAATAAATGTTTTATACTAAGAAAATATTTCTTGATATCTGACCAATTTATTACTTTATTTCCAGGGAATTTAAATAATTCCTGATTATTTTAAGGAATAACATATTTGACTTTATATTTTAACTATCCCGATTTTTTTTTTATGAGTTAAAAAAAAAAATATACATATTTCAAGTAATTACTTAATTAAATTTCTAGTCGCAATTCGTAATATAAATTAATGGGGGTGCTTCTCCAGAAAATTTTTAGAAGATGATATAATATGTATATAGTCGTCACGAATCAATGTAATTACGTAATAATAAGCAGATAATTTGCTCCGACATACATTATCATCTTTGCTTAGTTGACATACTTCTTAATAATGTAAAGTACGTCGTAGCTTTATTTGAAAAATTATTTATGCAGTGTACGGGTATTTGTAAAAGTTTAATAATTACACAATTACATTGTTTCGTGGCGATGATTATAAAAATATAGAACTCAATATATTAAACGTAATTAATAATATCGAGTGAAATTAGGGAGTGCTGTAGTTCCGCAGTGCCTATACTTGAAGTTCACCCGTATTTAGAATGCATTTGTTTATTTACTAACATATTAGTTTACCTAATGAAGAAACATTTAATATATTTGGACAAAATTTTATCTAAAAATATTTTTTACCATAATTACATTTAATTTTTTTTTAAATGAATTTGTAGTATAAATATTAACATTTAATAAAATATATAAAACAATAATAACATATTAAAACTTACTTGAAATCATTTAAAATAAAAGTTTACCCCAACTGCATGAAGCAAATTTATTAGAGCTGTTGTGCGCACAAGCATTCTGTAAAACCTGCTCTTACGATTATCTTGAAATGAAATAAAATTATAGCGAGGTTTTCTGTAAACTTCAATGAGTAAAAAAGCTGTAATACTATCATTTCCAAATACTTAAGGCTCTAATAAACTTGACTTATGTGATTGATGAACAAGTGATATTATCCTAAAGGCGATATGAGATATGTCGGGATGAATCCAATGGAGATGATATTTATTTAACGAGATTTATTCTTCCGTTTTAGAAAATGATTTAATAATTTCTGATAAACTACTGTATGTACCAGCTATTAGACCTAATATTCCCAAGATTATTAAGAAAATGTTTTTCCAAAAGATGTACCTAAATGGACCTAACCTATCCGGCCAATATACACAGATTTCCATGATTGCTGGAAACGCAATACCTAAAGCTGATAGACATAAAGCACCGAAAAGTGAAATGAATAAACCTAATTCGGGTATTGCCACAGCCAGTAGAACTAAAAGTATAAAATATATCTCAATCATACAAAATAACTAATAAAAAATTGTAATACTTACAAGTAACAATAACAAGAACAATTCTTAACCCGAATTCCCAGAGTGTTTTATGATTGCTGTCTTCAACTCTTTTTAAAATATATGTATTCCAAATCATTTCTATGGGTACGTAACACTGTAGTCCATATGAAATAAATATAGCAACGGCAAACATTGCTCTAACTACTATTGCTAGTCTAAAAATAAAAATAGATTTACTTATTCAAAAATATGTGCAGGAAATAACTGGTTATAATTAAGTATTTTAAACTTCATTCTTATTAAGATGAAAATTATATACAACTATTAATATTATCTATAATAGGGGGTGCTGCAGTTCCACAGTGCCTTTACATGAGCTGTGTGATTTGTATAAATATTAAATTATTATACTAAATGTTACTACAATATTGAATTAAAATAAGGGGTATTACAAATCCACAGTGCTAATACATTAGTCTTCTAAAAAAATTATTATTAGTTCATCGAAAGGGAACTTTAATAATAAGACTTACGTTTCTGCAGGTAGATTAAGCGTAATACTAGGTTTAGATTCTTCTCCATATTTCCAGTATCCCATGAATCCCATACCGACATAAAGTAATACGATGAAGAACATACCAACATTCAATACACCATAATATCCTCCAAATGATTTTGGTGTTTTCATATTATTTTCTAGCGCAATTATCTAAATAAAACAAAATTTACAAATAAACCTAAATATATTCCTTTTGTTGTTTATAATATTAAAATAAAACAGTTTTTATTAGAGTTGAAAAACTTATTGATTGAGCTAATAAAACATGATGAAGTCAATTATAGGTTTCATCTGAAAAACTTGTTTAATGTTATGAGAAAAAGGCAATCGTTAATCGATGGCTTCATGGGCGTCATTGTAATGGAATCAACACAATGACGATATTAACTGAAAGTGATTACTTCGTTTACTTTATTAAGGAAAATTGATCAGATTAAATTTCCAATAAAATAAATTGAAGTATTGTACAGTTCATTTTTGTCCTCTTTATTGTGTTAAATATCTTTTGTAATAATTTATTATTCAAAACTGAAAACTGTTATTTATTTATTCTTATAAAATTTTAGTTATAAAAATTACTGAATTTATTAAAAAAATTTATTAAATCATCGTAAAGAATATTCTATAGAAAAAATATAATATTTTCAAGGACTCCCTTTAAAATGGAGAATCCAATATCTTGTTAATAATATAAAAGTCCCTCAAATTTAACATTTAATACACATTTTTTCGAATGAAATTTTATAATTTTTCTTACTTCTTATTGTAATTTTTTCGTATTTAGAAAAAATATATCTTAAATTCAAATTTTATTGTAAAATTTAATAATTATTTTGAAATATGAACGTATTGGGCAAAAATATGTTTTTTAATTCCTATATTGTTTTATAAATATATTAATAATAAATAAATATAAATCTTATGAGAACCATAAAGAATATAATAATTTTTTGGCAAAATAATAAAAAAAAAGTACTTACAACACCGACGGCTTCCAAAGCGAACAAGGTAGTTCCCACAAAAAGTGGGAACGCATAGGCCGTACCCACCAATTTTCTTTCACTAATTGGTGGCATGTCCTGCACAACATAATAGAGTACGATGCCGAATCCAACGAAGGTCACAAGGTTAGCGAACTGCGAAAACGGCGCAAGGAGCTTCAAATTTCTGATCGAATTGATGAGAACCAAAGGAAGCAATAATATGACCATGTGCACTTCTACGCTGGTTTTTAAATCGAAGAAATCAGCCACGTCTTTAATGTTCTTTGCGACAAATACGATGTATACACAGCAAATTCCAAGTTGATACACTATTAAAAATACATCAACGATTATTCTGAAAGAAGAAATGTTTATCATTGATTAGTTTTAATTTATTTTTGAATTTGAATTTGTTTCAAATATTCTTATGTTGTTTGCAACTGGTGTGCAAGATATCTCAAAATCTACCAAACCGATTTTGTTCAAATTAACAACTCATATTCTTTATAATGTTATCTAAAATCTGATGTAGAGTTTTTAACTAAAATGTAATGTAGAATGCATGACAGAGAAACTAAGTACATCATCAGCAAGGATTTTTAAAAGAGAGTTCTACTTATTGGCTCTTTACCCCTCCATTTAAAATTTTTTTATTCGTTATTATTTCAAATTATTCATAAAACTATTATGTAGATGTGTAAAATAAAAATTATTTATATACTTTATAGTTGCGTCCAAAAAAAAATGTTTATTTTTATATTTATATTTCTGAGCAACACCTTAAATTGTAGACCATTAAATAATTTATTGGAAAGTGAAATATGGTTGAAAAAAAATATTATAATTATCATAAAATTCAATTAATATTTGCTGGAACTAATTATAAATTATGAAACTAATGGTCTGTTGAGCTGAACATTAAATTATCAAAGCAACTGGGTATGAGCCAAAACAAAACAATAACATTATTTACTTCTTTTGTTTTTGTGATTATAAGTATTACTTAATTCGATAAATTATGTATTTTTTTGGAAATAAAACTTACGGAGATGAATTTGCCCATCCTCTTAAACAATTTGGACCAACAAGTAATGCTTCTTTCATAGATTCTGGATACGTAAGGACTGGAACCCGTTTTCTTTTACACAATTCATATTGTGCTTTGACCTGGAATATTTAATTTAGTATTTTTTTGTAATTATATTTAATTATTTCATTCTTAGCTTTCAAATATTAAGTACCATTTACAATTTTAATATAATTTAATTGTTAAAAGGAAAAATGTTAATTCAAGAATAAAAAACAAATGAATAAGAAAGAATTTAATTTAATATAGATGTTTTTTGAAATAAAATACAGTATTTTTGTTGTTCTCGACTACTTTTGCAANCATGTCCTGCACAACATAATAGAGTACGATGCCGAATCCAACGAAGGTCACAAGGTTAGCGAACTGCGAAAACGGCGCAAGGAGCTTCAAATTTCTGATCGAATTGATGAGAACCAAAGGAAGCAATAATATGACCATGTGCACTTCTACGCTGGTTTTTAAATCGAAGAAATCAGCCACGTCTTTAATGTTCTTTGCGACAAATACGATGTATACACAGCAAATTCCAAGTTGATACACTATTAAAAATACATCAACGATTATTCTGAAAGAAGAAATGTTTATCATTGATTAGTTTTAATTTATTTTTGAATTTGAATTTGTTTCAAATATTCTTATGTTGTTTGCAACTGGTGTGCAAGATATCTCAAAATCTACCAAACCGATTTTGTTCAAATTAACAACTCATATTCTTTATAATGTTATCTAAAATCTGATGTAGAGTTTTTAACTAAAATGTAATGTAGAATGCATGACAGAGAAACTAAGTACATCATCAGCAAGGATTTTTAAAAGAGAGTTCTACTTATTGGCTCTTTACCCCTCCATTTAAAATTTTTTTATTCGTTATTATTTCAAATTATTCATAAAACTATTATGTAGATGTGTAAAATAAAAATTATTTATATACTTTATAGTTGCGTCCAAAAAAAAATGTTTATTTTTATATTTATATTTCTGAGCAACACCTTAAATTGTAGACCATTAAATAATTTATTGGAAAGTGAAATATGGTTGAAAAAAAATATTATAATTATCATAAAATTCAATTAATATTTGCTGGAACTAATTATAAATTATGAAACTAATGGTCTGTTGAGCTGAACATTAAATTATCAAAGCAACTGGGTATGAGCCAAAACAAAACAATAACATTATTTACTTCTTTTGTTTTTGTGATTATAAGTATTACTTAATTCGATAAATTATGTATTTTTTTGGAAATAAAACTTACGGAGATGAATTTGCCCATCCTCTTAAACAATTTGGACCAACAAGTAATGCTTCTTTCATAGATTCTGGATACGTAAGGACTGGAACCCGTTTTCTTTTACACAATTCATATTGTGCTTTGACCTGGAATATTTAATTTAGTATTTTTTTGTAATTATATTTAATTATTTCATTCTTAGCTTTCAAATATTAAGTACCATTTACAATTTTAATATAATTTAATTGTTAAAAGGAAAAATGTTAATTCAAGAATAAAAAACAAATGAATAAGAAAGAATTTAATTTAATATAGATGTTTTTTGAAATAAAATACAGTATTTTTGTTGTTCTCGACTACTTTTGCAAACAATAATTTATTGAACAAAATAATTGTTTTGTTTCACTGACATTTCATTTGTCGTAATTTAATACATAAACTAATGATTATTTATAATACATTTGTTATTGATTGTTTTACAGATCATATTGTAAAAAATTAAAAAATTATTTTGGGAATAAATATTTGACTATCATTTCATTTTTATTTTATAATTCAAAAACAATTTAATGTAACTTTAGAACTGAGATGAAGAATAGTTTTTAAAACAATTGCTATACATTAAAAATTTATTGTCAAATTAGCTTTCAAAGTTTCACAGGTAAGCCCAAACAATTGAAGTACGAAAAACAAATAAAATTTCAAATTTGTTGTCTTTTAACTTGTTAAAATAAAAAATAAAAATATTTGTATACAAGCTAAATTGGGCACCAACTTTTTTTAAAAAATACAAAAGTTGTTTAGAATTAAAATTACATAAAATTAACGCCTTTTTAATGATATACGACGATCCTGTGACAAGATATAGAAAAATAAAATTTACATTTTTAAACAAATAACTTTAATTTAAGTGATATTGTCTTAGTTCTTGTATTT
>NEEE01001879.1:113247-123275 GCA_002278615.1 Pogonus chalceus
TATGATTAGTATTTTCTTTAATTCACTAATTAACTAGATACGATTTAATTTAAATGTAATAATAATAATAATAAGTTGTAAATAAAGTAATGAATTGATTGAAATATTTAAAAGCATTCTTTTTGATATGAAAAAAACTATTAAGGATAACATTTTAATGAAGAGCTTTATATATAATTGACTTGTAAAGTTTATAACAGTGCAATATGAATAACAAAGGAAAGCTACAATCAAAAAGTGACTGTAAGTATATAAAGTGTAGGAACACGGCGGGAACAAGATGCTAATGAAAATCACAAAACGGATCGTGTGGATTGCGGGCCGCGGCGCGGCATCTTCACTAATGCGGCCGCTTGTTCGAGAGCAGATGCCGTCGCGGCCAAATCCTTTCTGTCGTAAAATTTTACATCGGATGTCTGCATTAAAGCCAGTGATGTCATTTCCGCAAAAGTCTTACGACTTCAAAAGGACTTGGTGTGATTCAATCGCAAGATCAGACTGAATATCGCGACGTCTTGCGTGATGCTGTCACAAGAAGACTCATTTCACTGATTGCACTCTACTTGAATATTAATCAAAAAAGAAACAAACTTTATTCTTCATACGTTCCTTCATTTCATTGATTTCTATTTTTTATTCAATGTATTTCGAAAAATTCTCTTTATTTATTACAAATATATTTATTGAAATTTTTAATATCAAAGGACAGGAAGTATTTTTGATTGTATAATAAAAAGGGAACAAAAAGTAATGAAATAACTGGATACATTCGTATCCGTATAATCTGTAAAAGAAAAAAATATTTAATATCCGAATGTGAGAACGTTTTTCAATAGCACCGGTTCAATATGTTAGTTAGATCGCTACTTCTCGTGCCAGGGAAAAGTTTGCCAGTAAAAAAGCAGATTAAGGAACGCCTACCGATCAAAAACCCGTCAGAGTTTCATAAAGCATTTTATGAAATCTTCACTGTCCAGAAAGAATCAAATTGATTTTCAACAAAAAATAAGTCTTAAGTGAAAAGATTCAGCAAGAAGACAATTCAAGGGAGCGTTATAAAACACGGAACTAATAAAGTCTTTTATCATTATCAACATATTGATTTCTTATTTCAATATATTATATTTTTAGGTTTGTTTATCTTTTCTCTTTCTTTTAAGCTTCGTTCAAACACGAATTTTATTAATAAAATATTTTTAATAGAATTTATTGCGTTTTTGACATTTCTTTTGCAAGCAAATGATTATTGATTTATTTTATATTGCACTTGACAAATTTTGCGTCAAATATTAAGTATTGATAGGACTATAGTTAGCTTCAAAATTTGATGTTATTTTTTACTGTAATTTAATAAACACATATTACAATTAAATGAATAACAAATGAAATTTAACTACAACAATGCTAACTGATAATTATCGAAAGGTCATTAATGATCCTTAAATGACCAAGTAATGATAGTATTATAGTTAGCTTCAACATTTGAAGCTATCTTACACTGTTATTTAATTAAATCACACTAATATTATATTTTTAACCTTGTTTTTAATTTTAAATGAATTACAAAAGCAATATTCAATTTTACTTGTTAATATTTACTACAGCAGTACCACTTAATAATTGTCTCAAGGTCATTTAAAACGATTCGAGTCTTTTTAAACTTGTTTTAAATTTTAAATGAATATCAAAAGCAATATTTAGATTTGTAGGTTAATATTTACTACAGCAATATCACTTAATAATTGTCTCGAGGTTATTTAAAACGACTCCAGTACTTTTAAACTTATCTTTCACTGTAATTTGATTAAGACACATTTAATTTTAAATGAATAACAAAAGCAATATTTAATTTTACTTGTTAATATTTACTGCAGCAATATCACTTAATAATTGTCTCCAGGTCATTTAAAACGACTCAAGTGTTTTTAAACTTATCTTTCACTGTAATTTGATTAAGACACATTCAGTAGTACCACCTGATAACGGTCTCGAGGTCTTTCAAAACGAATCACTTATTCTAATCTTCAAAATTCAAATTAAACTTATCTTAAAATTTAAATAGATATTATTAAAGACAAATTGAGCAAAATATTTGCATAGATATTTTTTATGTTTTTAATAAATAGTAAAATTAGGAATTGATTCATATTTTTTTAAATTGTACGTTTTACGTATTTAACGTTTTTGTTAAGAAATAATTTTTACTTCAATATTTTACTTATTATTTAAATGAAGGAAAAATTGTTTTAAAAATACATATTTTATAAATNAAAAATAAAATAAGAAATAAGAATGTTTTTTCATAAATTCCATTTGAAATAAAAATATTACAAGAAACGATGTCATAAAAAGAAAATACTCAAAGTGCCTAGTAATTGGTTTACTAGTAGCATTTCAATTACAGATATTAACAAAAGCTATTGTTATGAAATACTTAACTTTATATAAAAGGATAGAAATTCCATTATAGATGAGTGCAACAAAGATTACATAGAGACATAAAATGATACTTGTTGATTTCATTGTTAATACATAAAAGTTATTTTTGTGAAATAGATAAATTGATACATAGAAAGTTGGAATTTAGTAATCCTCTTTATACTGGAAGTGGATATTAAGTTCTTGTCTGATACTCGGACTAAGTTTTCTCCAAGATTTTCACGGCTGGACGATTTTGTTATCAGGTTAAAGAGGGTTGTCACGCAGCCACCAGTAAAATTAACTTTCTGGTTAGACTTCGAAATTCCTTTAGGCAGTCCAAGAAGTGTTCAGATGTGTTAAATTAATGCTCTTTAAATTACATGCTTAAACATGATAAATATACAGGTATCTTAATTAATCCTTCTTACCAAACAATTAAAATTTTTTAACTGAACTATTAAGTCTTGTTGTTACTATTTCATATTTATACATTATTTTGTAAGATAAGAATTTATTTTTTATGAAATGTAATAATAAAAATAATTATATTCAAAATATGTAAATGCTGCTAACGGCTATAATTTAACATTACTTCTTAAGACAAGATTTATAATTCAATTTTTCTTTTGTACAATGTAAATGCTAGTCACAGCCACCTTGATCTGCCCTAATGAACGTGATGCACATTGCTCGTAGCGAAATCCAATGTTTTATTCATTACAAAAAATTCTCTTTGAACACACGGAAACGTTCTTCGCACAGCATGTACTGTATTTTTAAGCAATTAGTTTTGTTTGGTTAACTTTTACTTTAAATTGTTACAACTAAATTTTTTTCTAATGAGTTTTCTGAATTTATATTATGTGTTCATTAAGATATTTTTCTTTTTTGACTGCAATTTCAGCCATTTTGATGCTTATTTGACTCTTATTACTACATTAACTAAAATTTTTTCACAAAATATATTTTAATAATTATTCTTATAAATCTTGTGTCGACTTTGAAGTTTTTGAAATAGTTCCAAAGAAATATTTCATGATGCATGCAACGTAACTGTCAAATATATTTGCAGATTAAACATTTTTTGTTGTATATAAATAACTAGATGCATTTAATATCCGTTTACCATAAAGCTAAAAACTCTGACAAGTCAACATGTTACGGAAGTTGCTAACACATGACTGTGCCAATTTGAATAAGTGAAATGCTAGATGTAAATAAAAAATTTTTTGAAACTACTGCAATTTTAACAATTTTTTGAATTTTTAAAATCTTATGCTTCACGATTGCCAATCTAATAAAGGAAGTCTAAATGATCGCGACTGGCAGCCATGGAAGTTGCTTAAATTGTTAATATTTATACCTCAAAAAATTTTGTTTTAATAATATAAATATATACAACAATACATGGAAAACGTCAAATAATTTGATTGTTATTTAACATTTTTTAAAAATTTCTGAATATTGCTGTTTTTTAGAGCTGTCAGCTTAAATTTATATTATTAAAATTGCATAAATGGTTAATTGTAGTTAATAATTAGTCAAATTTGAGTAAATTTATAATTATTAACATAAATAAAAGAATAATCAGAATACTATTTTATAAATAAGTCATGTTATTTCTGCACTGTATCAAGTCTCTTTAGAATTGATTTCACATGTTTGTTAAATTGTAAAACGGTCCAAAATTTCTACTTTCAATTTCTAAATTTTTAATTTTATCCACTACGTTTTCAATTAAAACTAAATTTCCAACCCTAAATGCTGACGTATTTTGCTAATTAACTATTAAAGTAGTTAAATAATAAAAAATAGGAAAAAAATTATAAAATTGAAATATTTAAACTACAACTTCAAAAATAGGTCTGATTGTCACTGAGATGAAATGAGAGCATTCTTTAAATATTAACTAATGCAATAAGTAAAGTTATGTTTACCATTCTTTACTGTTCTTAAAATCATTTTTTTACGGTTTAATTTTCAAATGTCAAAAAGATTAAAACTTCCATATTTCGTATTTTTTGGGCTATAATATTTCATTGAAAGGAAATAGTTAATCCGCAAAAGTACTAAAGTACAGTTACTTTGGTATTGTAGGAAAATAAAGGCGAAGTCCGTATTTTCTTCAGCATCAAATGAGATTAAACATCATTCGGTGCTTGACGGTATTTTCTGTGGCGTTTTTCGCGAGGTCGTCGAGCCACAAATGTTCCGTTCATCCGGGTGTAGACACACTACGAGTGCGACGAACGATTCAAATTTACAGCTGCGTAGAAAGCATTTACGCCGCTTTTATATTAAAGAAGGGCCGTTGGCATTCATGAGTAAGCGTCTATGTAGCACCGCGCCGCGCCGCACGGAAGCCGCTAATAAAACGAACGAAATATCTTAATATCAATTTGTTCCTATTTCACTTGTTACAAAGAATGTTTTATTCTTTATAGTTGCGTCAACCATAGCAATAAGGACAATATTATCTTAAATATATTACAATTCTCACAAAATTTTATTTAATTTAAATTATTTTTTTAATTACACTTTTTACTATTATTAAATATACAATATTTTTGTTATAATTGGTATTTATATAAAAACATAAATAAATTATTTGGTGGTTTATGAATAAAACTAAATAAACAACAGTCAAAAAAAGTTAAAATAAGAAAGAAGAATCTAAGAAAAGTGTTTAACTAAATATAGAATGCTACTTATTGCTTGATTTTATAAAAAAAAAGTCTTAAAATTAATGTAAACACTGTAGGTAGGTTGTTTATAAAAGATTTGAGACTGAAATAAACAAAAACCAAGAAAAGCAAGAATAAGAATAAGAAACTTCAAAAAAGAATATGGATGGAGAGTAAAAATAAAAAGAAATGTTTGATCACAGCAGAATGACAACTAATTCTTTAAGATTATAAGAAATAAATTTTAAAAATAAAGATAAAATGAAACATAAAATTATTTTTAAACAAAGAATATATAAAAATATTAGATATTATTCAAACTTCAAATGAGATTATAAATTTCTAGAAATAATTGTAATTTAAATTTTATTTTATTTGATTAAGACTGCAAGTAAAATCTTTAACATAAAAAAGAAAGAACTAAAAAAGAAACCAAAATAATTCAAGAGTCAACCATTTTAAAAATATAAAGTCACTTTGATATTAAAGAAACTGTTTATTAATTCCAATAAGATGGTATTTGAAAATTAGCATCAAAGTTAAAGAAAAATGCAAATTTAGTTAGCAAACGAAGCTTTTTATAGGATTTTTATCAATAATGAGCGCTCGTCTCCCGTTTATATTTTATTATTATTCCTTAAAAAGGGAATTGCAATCGAGTACTACTTAAAAGTTTTCCGTTAATACAGATTTTGTATTCCAAGGAGTGTCCACCGTGTTTACATTGAACCTTATAAATATTCATTGGTTAAATTTATTTTACATTATTATTAGAATTTTAGACGGAATTAACACAGGTTTTAGCTTGTCACTAAATAATTAATATTTAATTTTTCTCGGGCTTTTCTTATTTCTTATATTTATTCATAAGAATTTTTAAATTACTTTTAAACTTGAAGATAATTTTTTCAAAGTTATTTTCAAATTAATAAATAAATTTTAAACGATAAACTTTTTTATATAAAATATAAATCAAGAATTAATACAGCAAAGAAATTGTTTTAAACTTTTAACATTCATATTTTGATCAATAAATTAAAATTTTTGCAGTAATTTCTTTTTGTAATATTAAAATAAAAAATGATAATAAATCCGCAACATATGTTCAAATTTAAAAACTAATTAACTTTTAAAAGAAACTATTAATCTAAATGAAGCAAGTATTTAAATTTATGAAGAAACGAAGTACTAAAAATAAAAATTTTAATTAAAAACTTTTTAATTTAGAAGTTAAATATGTTTACCTGAAGTAGTACATGAGTAATAAAAATATGCTAGTTTTATTATCGTGTACTATGACGATGCGGTTTTGCTAGAGTTGAGATAATTTGAAATGTCACTTTACCGTCAAATACGAGATTGACGAAAAAGATTAATGTTAAAGCTGTCAACAAGATGAAGACTTGAAACACGCTACTAAGTGCGATGTGTCAAGTATGGATAATAAATACATCCATATTATTTGCAATTTAAAATAACTACAATGCGTAACAAGATTAAAACATGCTTAACATAAATGCTACTAAACTTACTATTTCAAAGATTTTTTATATCTGATTATGATTTATTATTGTTTATTTACTCTATTTTGCATATATTTATGGTAATATATTTTATTTATTATTTTTTTTTTATATAATTACAGAACATGAACGTATAATTAATACAAATTTTAATTATGACTTGTAACACTTGTATATTCATTTTAAATGAATATATTATTGATTCAATAAAGATTTATTATTTGCTATAATTTTATCAATTTTCAATGAAAAACAATACCTGACTCAATAAAATATATTTTTATCTATATATTACTTCAGAAATTAAAGCTACAAGGGTCAATTTTAAGTACATAAGGTGGAGTTGTGTAAGTTCGTACAAGGGCAAGTGTATACACTGATAAATACATAATAAATATATTAATATTTAAAACTTTATTTTATATCACTATATCCTCTTTTGTATTTCAATAAAAAGAATTTAATTTGTTAATAATTTTGCTCTTATCCTGTTGCACATGAAACAAGATTTGGAAGCGTTTTAATTCTAAGTTAAACTGTTCCCCATTTTCGGAGGAAAATGCAGATAAATTGACATTTTGTATTATATCCTATGGAAACGAAAATTTCCAAAAAAAGTAGTATCCTGTGTAATATAAATTCACCAGTTATAACTGTGTGAAAAGTTCTATTCCAATAGCGTTAAGTATTTATATACTAGACTGAAAATACATAAGTTTTAACTCCAACTTTACAAAAAGTTGACAACACGTACCCCATTTCACCTGATTTTGTTTGTTTATACTGTGAAACAAAATCAAAAAACAGTTAAAATCGTCGAACTAATATAAAACTCTAAGATGAGATTAAAAATTTGTTAATTTTACTACGATTGGTTTGATTTTAGGACCAAAATTAGTTAAATTGTTATATCAAGTATTTTTTCTGATGAGATGTTTCACCGAACACCAGCCACAGAATAAGCGCAATATAACATAAATAACAGATAAATTGGCAAAAGAATTTAATATTAAATGCAAAGGATTTTATTTTTATGATTACATAAGAAGAAATTGGCAAACATGAGTGACCAAACAAAATATTAAAGAAAACGAAAAATACCTTCAATGATTAGAACGAAATAGACGAAACGAACAACCAATAATGACGAAGACTACGATGCGAGAAACGGCGACAGCCGTTGTAACTCGCGATTATATTTATATATAAATATTTTCATATGTTAATAATGTTATGATATGATATGTTAGATGTAAAATATATGTTATTATTATCATTATTTTATAAACAAGAACAATGTATTAGTTTCAAAATGAATTCATTAATTGTAGAAGTTATATTGTTTACAAATATATTCTGCAAATTATTTAATTTATCAAATATAAATCCATTAGATATATAATTAACACATGAAATAATTAAAATATAATTTTGAGTTAAACTTAATGTTAAAAACAAATTTATTAGGTATAAAATATATTTTGTTTGTAGGAACGTGTTAAAATTTAAGTTGTTTATTTATTTATCTAAAAGTAATATTTTCAAAGTGAATAATGAATGATGAAGTTATAAGTTGACGTAAAATAACAAAGGAAAATTAAATAAATAATGATGTTTTAGTGAAATGGAAGAGATATATTGTAACGAAAATTCCTTTGAAACAATCCGACAGAATATTTTGATAAATTAAGTAAGGTAAGAGTAGAGAAGTGAAGAGTAAAATGTAGGTATGTATAGAATACATGAAAAATAATAATAAATATAGTATAAATTTTCGTCTGTTATAATATAGAATAGTATTTGAAAGTGGTTGAAATCATCCAGAGAAATAATTAATTTGAGTTCGGAAGAAAATTTGGTGGAAATGATAACATGAATGGGGATACAATACAAGAAGAGAGTATATAATCATAAAATCCATCCACGAGCCGGTTACATTTCTTGTTAAATGAAGCCATTCGAAATAACCCCGCTGCCGTCGTTTTCGAGTACACAATTTCGGAACTTCACAAACACATTAAGTTTACATTAGCGTAAAACTCGCACACAAAAGAGCACGGTTTCGATCAAGTCATGCGTTTATCCCGCAGGTTTACACTCCAGCAAAGATTTTGTTCCGAGTGAACATTCGAATCGATTGTCGAGTAAACACACAAATGTGCCTGTCTAACTGCCGTACAAGTGCTAGTAACTACCTATATTTACCATTCATTCATAAAATCAAGCACACTAATATTTATACCATACTATATCTTCTCAACAACTAAAGAAGAAAAATAAAACATTTTTTTGTTATCATTCGTATTCTGACTCCTAATAAATTATTTAATACAGAATGTTCCAAAAGAGTCAAGAATTAAACGTTCAAAAATCGTCTTTACAAAGAATTATTAGGAAGGATTTGCATCTTAAACCTTACAAAATTCAGCTTGTGCAAGAATTAAAACCAACAGACCATCTTTAATGATTCAATTTTGCGATTGAAATGTTCGAGAGGTTTCCAAACTTCGTAAATACCCTGACCCTTTTGTAATACGTTGTATATTAACAAGAAATAATTCTAAGTGTTTTTCATTTAAATCCAAAAATAGGTTCATAACCTATAAATAAAATTGTTTTCTTGAGTAACAGGTCTCTACAATCTTTAGCAGAGCAAATTGAATATAACTACATTAAATGCTATTATATTTACTAAAAAATGTTTAAAAATGTTAATTTTTTTTATTTTAAAATACGGCTAACAATTTTAATTATAAATTTGTTGGTAAACTAAAACTGTAAATATAAAATCTATAAATTATAATTCTTTTTTATACTAGAGTTGAAACTCTCAATAGCAAATATATAATTGAAGAAAATTGCTTGTTTTGGATAGTAGTTTTTTCGCAACAGTCAATTACGAAAGTAGCATCTATAGTTTACATATCTATTTTGTTCTGTTTATACTTAATATATTGAAAAGTTAGTATATATAGACACACATACACTCAAATGGATTGCTTGTAAATGTGTATGACTTTACGATGCTTGTTTTTGAAAAAAATCTGTAGAAATGTTTTCTTTCCTTGCTTTATTAAGAAAATTGAGTACGCCAGAATCTTTCATGTTAAAACATTAGCATTCATTGATAATATATTATTTTAGAAACCTCATATTTCAACTAAATTATATAAAAATATCACAAAATATTTCTCTGCTATTTTTTACATTTCAATCATCAGAAGTACTTGAAAGAAAAATACCAAAATTGTAATATAAAATATTGTTTTTGTTGTTGAAAACTTAGAATCCACAATTTATTAATAATTTATTTAAATTAAAAAAGCTATAATTAATTTTAAAATAGTTAAAGAGATAATAAAACAATTAAAAAGTGCATTTTGTGTTATAATTTTTTTGC
>NEEE01001871.1:22923-37572 GCA_002278615.1 Pogonus chalceus
ATATATTTGCACATTGTTTAAAAAAAGCCGTTAATTCTTGAATAACTAATTTAAAATTAAAATTATAGTTTTAATATTCATAATAAGACAATTAACAGTTAAAAGATTTATTGAAAGCTTAAAATGAAACCAAGTGCTAATAAATAATATCAATAACTAGTAAAAATAAAACAAAAATTATCTAACAATAAGTGTAACTGAAAAACAAAAATAAAATGTAACATTAAAATGAAAGATAAAGTTAAGTTTTCTCTTAAAGGTACAATAAAGGAAAAGAAATCAATAGATATGTTTTTACGCTGCTTAAAATTACAGTCTGTTGAAGAAGATACATTTTTTAGCACTGATATTACGACCATCTATTTTTTGATATTCCCGTGTTCGATTGTTATAAGCGGTTTGTACAACATTATATTTTAAATTTAAATAAAATAGTTACATAAGAATATTTTCAGATATTAGTTATTTGAGATTTTCATTTAGAAACATAATTACTGGGGTATTATTGAAAAGTGAAGTATAGAAACATATAGTTTAATGGTAGAATAAATGTTTGTCCAAAGTTTACGTCCACGACAGACATTTTACATTAATTCCACAATCACCACAAGTTGACAGCAAACTTCGAAGTTTCTATAATCAAAATATAGCAATACGGTTGGCAACGTACCGGTAGTCATAGCAGCAACAGCAATATGGCGGCTGTGCTATGGACGAGAGTTAGGAATAGATACCTAGTCGGGAGTACAGGAGAACGACCAACGTGTCATGATTTTCTGATAAACTTGCCAACTTCTTCCTTCCATTTTCACGTTAACGTCTGCCCGACTGCTTTTGAGATCGATGCTTCAAAAATATATCGTAACTTATTATGATTTTTGTTCATCTGTCAGCAGGATTCAATAAATATTTAAATTTTTATTTCATAAATAAATAAAATCTGACTTGCAACAATATTACTTTTCACCGTCAAAATTATATATTTATAAATATTAAATATTAATTTATCAGATATTTTCAAAACATATACGGGAAATATGATTTAGATAATTATTTGAACTTGTCAAATATAGCGTGTGTTTTATTGTAACTATATTTCTATAACACTATTACAGAATTCATATCATTCTTGTATACATAGTTTTCAATCAAAGAATTGTTACATTCTACGCAACTGTGCAGTATTATTATACACTAGTGTTTAATGAGGTAATATGAAGTTAATATTACCTTATAACGCATAACCTTAAAGTGGTGACATCTAGTAACTATTTTGCAAATATTAAAATACGTATCTGTCAAATGTTATTCAGAGTTTTTTGGTTATGTTATTTTAAAATTAATCTAAATGTATAGTCTTGGAGGAAATATAGTCTCTAACAAGTTTGAAATGGCTATTCTGCTCTTGTGGAAACCTAACACTCGCCTACGGCTCGTGTGACTAACTTTCCATTCGAGCTGAATTATGTCTCATTTCAAACTTATTGCAGAATATGCAATTATTTAAAACATATCTTAGTAAAATTTATAGTTCTATATTAAACAAAGAAAATAATCGTTATTCGAAAAGATAAATAAGTTTTTAATATTATTTTAGACATTTTAGTTAAAGTATTTTTCATATTTTTATTCTTCATAGCTAATTTAATGTGCAATACTTCAAAACCATTTCCATTCATTTTAAAATTGTATTTTTATTTTAACTTTTATTTAAAAAAAGTTTTATCCGGATCCAAAAGTATTTTCAACTAAAATAATTAAAATTTATATTTCATACAATGAACTGTCACAGTTAAATTTCGTTTTTAACAAAACTATCAAATTTAATAACAAAAAAGAAATATTTTTAATTATTCGAGTTTAAATAAAAACATGAGATTGCTTTTTTAAATAATTTTCTATCAACAAATGAAACTAAATCTAAAATGTTAAAAATAATGAATAGAAACAATAAAAATAAAATGGAAGTTAACAGTGTATATCTTATGCATCGAAAGTATCTGATTTAAATTCGTGTAAATAAAGTATCAAATGAGAGATTGAAAAGTCCAGTTTTCTTTCATCGTATGTATTCATAGGATGACGTCTCTTGGCGTATTGAAGCGTCTCTAGCGTTTCGGTGCTTCACGGCGTGATGAGTAAAGTTTGGAAACATTTGCGGCAAGAGGAAAGGAATACTATTTCTCAAGAGAATGCGCTTCCACATTCAAAAAAAGAAAAATAAAAAAAAGAAAAGGTGGAAAATAGCAAGATGGTAAATGTTACTTTGTAACTTTAAATAATTGGCTTTCTATTATGATATTCTGCTATAAATGATCACTTTTTACTCTTATGTAACAAATTTTTGATATTTTATGCTATACTCACGAATTTATTAGCCATGGTGGTCGCAATACAATGTAATGTATACATTAACTAGTGAATGTATATATTAACTGGAATTTATACTTTACTTTAACTTTATTCCTGTATTTAAATTACCTCTCGTTAAGTATATTTTATGTTCCTTATATTATTTCAAAGCTTTCAATATTTTGGTTTTATAATATTTATCTTGTTTGTACAAGTTTAGTTCATTGAAATTTCATATATTTTTTAAACCACCCTTATTGAAATTTCTTCATGTTTCACGACATGTAAAATTTATCCAAATGTGAATTAATAATTTTAAATTAAATACATAAATAAAAATCCTTTGATTCTTGAACAATAAGCTTAAATTATACAATGTTAGAAAAATAATTTATTTTTGTATTATGCCCTGTTGAACAAATTTTTTATACAGGTGTCCCAAAAGGGTAAAAAATCGTCTTTATAAAGAATTATAAGGCAGGATTTGCATTTTAAACCTTACAAAATTCACCTTGTGCAAGAATTAAAATCAACAAACCATCTTCAACGATTAAATTTTGCGATTGAAATGAACGAAATGTTTTCAAACTTCGGAAATACCCCGACACTTTTGGGATACTTTGTATTTTATGCAGTATTTTTGAATTTATTGGCCATAGAGGTCGTGATAAAATAGGAAGTATACATTAAATAGTGGATGTTTACATTAACTAGAATATTATTATTTACTTTAAGTTTATTTTTACATTTAAAGTACATTTCTTATATTATATTTATTGCTCTTAATATAAAATTTTTAATGTTTTGATTTAATAATATTAATCGTGTTTATTCAAGTTTCGTTTATATAAATTTCATATACTTTTCCAAGAACCTTAATTGAAATTTCTATATATGTATATTTACACATTGTTTAAATAAAATATAAATGTATAATTATAAATTAAATACTTAAATTATAAGCTAATGAATCTTGAATAATTAACGTAAATAATGGAAATATTTTAGTCACTGCAATATTTACGTATAAGCTACACAAGTTATAGCTTAGAGCCCCAAAAAAATTGTCCGAGTGAGCAATTGTCATATATAATTATAAAAGGTCCCTCATCTGAAATAGCTGAGGGTCTTATCAAGTCATAATTCGGCCCTGATTTGAGCATTCATAATAAAACAATTAACAGTCAAGATTTATTAAAAGCTTTAAACGAAACCACGTGCTAATAAATAATATCAATCAGTAGTAAAAATAAAACAAAAATTATCGCAGTGTTAATGAAAAACTAATAAAATGTAACATTAAAATGAAAGATAAAGTTAAGTTTTCTCTTAAAGGTATAATAAAGAAGAAGAAATCAATAGATATTTTTTACGCTGCTTAAAATTACAGCCTGTTGAAAAAGATACATTAGATTGCTTTCAAGTAATTTTATCCTTAAGATATAGAAGAAGAATCTGTAGAAAGTGATCTCATTACATTAAATTTCCGTGAGGACAAAAGAAAAAGGAACCGTTAGTACATTATTAATGGTAAACTGTTGCTATGGAAACGTAACTCGAGAAACAGCTTTAATGAAAACGATAAAAGAAGAATGACAGAATTCATAAAATATCCAATTAGTTCAGTATACATCAAATGTATGTACGTGTGTATATGACATTCGTTGGTAAACACAACTAACACTAACAAAGATATTCTAATAAAGAGAAGTTGACGTTAAAATTTCTTCATCCGTGAAACAAATTCGTATCGTGGGATCACTTTAACCTAACCACCTCTAGCTCCGCGTTCACAGTTTTCAGTTCTCAGAGCCGTTCAGTTCAAAACCATCTATCTGGCTGGCGACACCTTAAAATTCTGAACGTCATGCGTACGAATATACCGTACGTACGCGAAATGAATATTTACGTAAATTTCTAATTTCGTTTCGCACGTCGGATTGTTTAGCGCCGTTCTCTTTTCCTCTCTATTTATGATTCTATCTTTGTTGCATGCATACATGTTCCGTAATGTTGTCACGTTTTGCCACCATAAGCTTCAGTTCACGCGTTCGAAACGGGAAAATTAGTACCATGGGAAGGAATTAGAAAATTCCATCGTCATTGTAAATGGGTAAAGTTAGTTTCGAAACGCAAATGGAAATAGGATTTTTTAAATGAGATTATGTACTGCTTGTACATTCTTCATTAACTAATTGGATAATTAGTTAAAGCTTAAGTATTATATGTATATAACGGATATGGTTTAACTTTCTTTCAGACTTTTATCAACTGAACAAATCGGCTTAATAAAATTAATTATCCTTTGTATTGTCTCCAACATAACAAGTTCATTCTTGTTATATAAGTTTTTTTATACTTTTTATAGAAACAAATGCCAATTATTTGAATATTAAATATATTTCTACTTTAAAAATCTATTAATTTTTATTTATTTATTTATATTTATATAATTTATAATTATTTTTCTTCTAATAATTATTAAACCAATTGATTTAAAACTTTAATTTTATAATGTATTTAAAAATATAATTTTTTTCTTTAATTTAGTAGTCCATTTGCGAAAGAAAACAAATCAAATAAAAATTAATGTGTCCCAGTTTGTCAATATGCGACAAGTATACAGATTAGTCGGAACTTGGTCCGGAATCTTAAAACAGCTATCATGATCATTTTAAATTTAAAATAAAAACCAATTTTAAAATACTTACACAAAATCTTACTAATAAAATAGTTCTAAAAAAAAGTAAAATGCAAATTCACCATAAATAAATAAAAACTAAAATAATTTCTTCGAGACGATGAGTTTTCTTCAAAATTTGCTACGAGAATTGGGACACGGAATTTATTTAGCACCACAATCCCAAGCGGATAAGAAAAACATGACACACCCCCGGTATCATATAACGCAAATTAATTTAAAACAATGCGAATTAATTCGTAATGTCTATGATTAATTAAATTTATTAATGAAAAATGTTTTTGTATCTTATAAAAGATTGTTTTATTAATTAATAAAATGTTTTTCATATTGCAGTAAATATAGATTATAAGAATAAAATTATTTTTGTATATCATATGAAATATTAAACACATATTAGTATATTCTGTAATAAGTTTGAAATGAGGCTTAATTAAGTTTCAATAAAGTTTGACACTCTGAGGTTATGCGTTTTTAGGTTATGTAAAATTCATATTACCTTATTACATCACTAGTGAAATAATAATACTGTACAGTTGTGCAGAATGTGACCATTTTATGATTGAAAATTATACAACAGTGGAATGAATTCCGTAATATTATTTAAGAAAGAATATTCTTAGATTTAGTTTAATGATATTGGAAACAACTTGAAATACAATCATACTGGTTGATTATGCGCATATATGCTTTGATAGTATAACAAATATATGTGTGTACACATATGCAAGTTGAAGCATGTTAGGTAACTAGGTAAGATTATATTAAACAAGTTATTGAAGAACAATAATCAAGTTGATAACTTAGAAGCACTAATTACATTTTGTGTGTTCACATAGACGTACAAGGTGTATCAAGTAAATTTCATTTTAGAATAGGCGATATGTTTGTTTTGTCTTTGTTTTAACTTTCTACCTTGTATTATGAGGCGAGATAATAAACTTCTCGTAACCAAAATGAACTAATAAAGAATTTTATATAACGTGTTTCGCTGTTATATTATATTGAAACCTTATATAAAGTTTGTTTATATTGAATTAACTATATAAACTCTAATAAGCGGTTGCTTTTCTTCGCGTAAAATAAAATTTACTTTATTTTTTATATTTACTTTCTCACATTATTTTTTATTTTAATTTTAAAATACGGTAACTTAAATATAATATAGTTTTTAATTTATCTTTTATACACACTTTTATTAATTTCATTTCTATATTATTATAAAATAAGTTTTGCATTAAATTAATTATAGTTTTATAATAAAAATAGTTTTAAATGAAATAAAATGATTTCATATTGATCAAAAACTAAAGCGATTTGTACGATTTGAAAGAATATTTTAAACAATAAATATTTAAATTAAAGTCTTCAATTAGCCACTGTCTTACACCATTCTACAGAAGTAAGTGTTAGATTTTCTTTAATTACTCTTAGTATTAATTGAACTATTAGCAAATTAATTTTTCTTCAAAGTAATGTTCATATATAGTCGTCGCCACGAAGCAATGTAATTACATAATAAAGAGCAGATATTTTACTTTGACTACGTTATTATCTTTTTAATCCTCTTAAAGTTTAGTGAACATACTTCTCAATAATGTGAAGTACGTCGTAACTTGACTACTTCTTTATAAAGCGTTCGTGTATATTTAACAACAACAACAACTGAAAACGTTTCAGATCTCAAGGCGGTATCATGTAAACATACAATGATTACACAATTACACTGTTTCGTGGCAGCGACTATACGTATTATACTATAGACTTTATTATAAATGTTTTCATTTCTTGCAATTTGGTTTTTTCTTATATATTTTTATCCATTTTAAATAATTGATTGGCTATATTTATTAGCCTACAAACTAAAAATCTATGCTCACAAAAGAGTATCTTATTTAGTTTCTAGTCCATTTGAAAGCAAAATATTATAGACATATTTAAACAAGAACATTATTTTATTTTATTTTTTTTTCGATTAAATTAATATATTTGAATAAAACTGCATAGAATGAAAATAAACATTATTTTATAGGTAGCTGATATATTTATTTATTTTCATTCCAAACAAACATTACAATAAATAAAATTTATGTAAACATATCAACAAAAATTTTGCGTGCTAAAAATAAAATAAAACATTTTTCAATTCCAATTGACAAATTTTAATAAAGTTAAATAAACATATCCGAAAATATATGTATTTATAACATAAATAATAAATGCAAATTAATTTCAATTACATTTGCATAAATATCATCAGTGTTTTAAATTTTTTAATTAAATCGATACGTATTTCGTATTTTATTATAAAATTTGTGTATATATTTTGATGTTTAACAAATTTTTAAAAAGGTTAATTTGGATTTTAGTTTATAAAATTTTGTCATAACTAGTTATTTTTAATTGGAGTGTAACTATTATTGATATAGTTTTTTTNCAATTCAAGACCTAATTAGATCCCTGCAACTGATGACAAAAACAGAGTGAGTTCTCAAAATATCTTGCATTTAATATAAATATTTAAAATTTTGAAATAAACAATTAATGTTATATATTTTATTATTTTAATTTTATGAAATAGTTTATATAATATTTTATATAAATATAAATATGTAATAATTGTTAAAATTTTTATATTTATTAATGTAAATCATGTATGTAGTTCATTTATTTTGTTTTAATATGTTTGTTTAATATTGTTTTTGTTTTTAAATAAAATTGTTGTATTATGAACATGTATTGTATTTTTATTTACATGCTGAACTATAATTTTATTAATAACTTTTTATTGCATATTTACAAAACTAATCAATAATTATCTCTTTTGTATCCTATTTCTACAAAAGCTCAATGTAAAAAACCTCGAGGCGACTGGTGGTACTTTTAGAGTATAATAAAATATATTTAAAGGTATAATAATGGAATATAGTCGTCGCCACGAAATAATAAAAATTGTATAATCATTGTACGTTTACATGGTACAGTCTTGCGATCTGAAACATCAATTTTTTTTACATAAATTTATTCCTTTTACTGTCTAGAATGACCCTCTAAAATACTTTATTGATATTCGAAGTCATTGCAAAGATACAAAAAAAATTGTGAAGACCGTACATTACGTTAACTATAGTACTGAAAACTTAAAATGAATTCTCTCGAAATCACATTTTTCTAACTGGGTACCACCTTTTTCTCGGGAACCATTCAATGAAATCACAAAAATCTTTATCGGCAATGTATAAAACTGTTTTTTTTTTATCTTGAAGCATAGGATAGCCCACATTTTTGTAATATTTTGAATTTTTTTAAAATCCTGTGCTTTACGATAGCTAATCTATTATAGTTTAAGGAAATCTAAACGATTTTGTTCTGCCTTGTTTAAGGGCTTATCGCGACTGGCACCAATGAAGGTGCCTTTTTTGGAAGTGTGACGTCGAAGGCTTCCACGGCTCTTAATATTAATGTTTTTACTTTAAATTTTTTTGTAATAATAATTAAAAACGTACAATATACTAAAAGCTGTCAGAGTAGGGTTCCCCCTTAATGATGTAAAGGGAAAATATTTAATTAATAAAGCTGACTAAATGTCAGAGACAAATGATTTCGAAATAATAGATATTTTGTTAATATGTTTAATTAACTTTAATAATTGTGTAGTTAACTAAATGAAATTAATTTAGAAATAGCAAATATCCAATGTCAAACGGATTAATTACAACTGTTTGTAATGATACGACAATAATCTTTAAAGAAAGTGTCTTCACGGTTACAATTTGTTTGCAATCTTGGGATATTTCTGCGACGTTCATCAAGTTCAATATGAAAGTTTATTAATAGAAAGTAGAGCAAAGTCGACAGAAAGCAACGCGACATGAAGAAGATCAAGAAGGGAGAAATAATTAAAACAGAAGCATCCTTGATTAATCCGATGGTTATTAAGTTTGAGGCAACACCCGTTTTCACGATGCACAGCTCGAACTTTACCATCGTTATTTATGTGAAATAAATATTTCAGGTAATACGTAACTTTTCACCTTCTATGTGCGCGTCTTAAAAATTTCAATATTGGAAAAGTTTTTCACAAAAGGTTTGTACCAAATATTAATATTTATAATACAAATTTTCTTTAAGATTAATAACTTCTTGTTATATTTTTAAAATTACATTTGTAAGTCAATATTTTCTAATTATTAACTTGAAAATATTTTCAGGTAATTATAATTAAAACAAAAATAATGTTATAAAAAATTGAGCAGCAAATTTATGTATTTAAATATACATATATCGCTTATAAATTCATGATGAAATCATTGTTTCAAATTAATTCATTCTCAATTACAGATTTATGCTTAAATAAATTAACTTTTTTTAATTTAAAAAAAGTATCGTAATTAGTTTTGTTGAATTAAACTGCTTAATAGTTCATTAAATATTTTCTTATGTACATCAAAAATAAATAATTTTAATAGTAATAATAGTAAAAATAAATTTGTTTCTTTTTTTCGCAACCTTACTCAAATATCAAAAATATTAAAAATTAAAACAAATTATTTTTTTTTGATTTGCACTTCAGGTAAATTAAATTTTGCATCTTTAAACAGTTTACAGAGTGCAATGCAAAGTAAAACTAATAATTTTAATTCAAAAGACATTGTCTCAGTTCTTTTATTTATAAATTAATGTGTAATGTTGTCTTTATATTTAAAAATTAATTAAATAAAAAATCGATGGAGTCATAATGGAGTTTTCTATTATTCGTATAAAAATTAACTATAATTTTGAAGCATTATTTCACAATTAATATTTATATGAATCTGCCTAATTTTTGATACCGAATTAATTTTATTTCGAAGTAAGTCTCTATTATTTTAATGTTTTTTAAATTAAAATAACAATTAAAAGAACACGAAATATTAATTAGTTATTTGTGTATTAAGAGCGCAAAGTGGGACATTGTCGATTGAGAGGTTGTTGCCGCGCGACTCAGGAGCGCGGCATTCTCTCAAAATCGACAATGTCTATTTGAGCTCGAAACACACACAAGATTTTTTTCTACAGTCGCCACAATGGAGTCATCAACTATAACAAAAAATAATAAATTTTACATAGCAGGACATTTTGTTAGGTTAAGTATTGTACCGACAGAGCAATCATATGTCAGATTGACTTGTGAAGGTAATAAACGTGTAGGTAACGTAAGCGAGCGTTTTTTCTACTTTGTCGCTCTAGAGTGGCAAAGAAACATTTTGTGTTGACAAAAGAGAGCGCAAAATACCTACTTTGTATAGCGACAGTAGAAAAAAGTTATTTGTTTTATTTTGCATGGAACTCTGTAAACTACTTAAAGACGGAAATCGTCGTTTATCATTAATTAGAGCTTATTGGATGTATATGTTAATTTTAAACAACTATTATATTTAAATATTTGTACTAACATTAATAGAAAAATATTTTTGGTAGAATTTTACAATTGAATTTCCCGTGTAACAATAAGAAATAGACACCCGGTATATATAAATATCAGGAAAACTATACTCATATTTGTGGTAATTTTAAACATTTTGTGAATTAAAAAAAAACCAACTACGTAAAAATACGTTTTTAGTCCTGTTTTCTATTCAGTCAAATGCAATTGGTCTGATTTAAAAATGAACGAGTTTTTTAAATTTTTCAACCCTTGTAAACATTAACCAATTTACTGTTAAATGCGCACTTTTGTGGATTTTTCATCATTTTTCGCGTATATTATTACCCACTTGATCGTATAAATATGTGAAACCCTAAAACTACCTTTAGTGGTTATCAACTTAGGAAGTACATTTAACCGCCTAAAAAGTTTTAGCTCTTAAAATATTCCAGACACAAATAAATTCGCGGTGACCATCCGGGATACTTTCCTCAAGTAAATTCAACGTTTTCAACAAATATAAGGTATAATTAATTTTTTAATTTGAACACGAATAATTATTGCAAACAAAATAGCTGTATGTTGATAAGACGATTCAAAAATAAATCTATGAATACGGTGTAGAAGCTAATAATTTTTAACATATTTGCGATCAAAATGGCTTTATTTTTATAAATAATTTCAAAACAAATACCTATAACTACATAATTTATTTTAATAACCTCTAAATTAACTTTAAAAACTGAAAATAAATATTTAAAATAAATTCAAACAACTTTTAATTAATGCCAGCTAATATAAAATTTCTCGTTACCCCTTTAATTATTCTAAACAAGTGTAAAGTAATAATTATGATTATAGTTTAAAAAAATATATATTTAAAATTTGTTGAAATTTATATGATGTTAATATAAATTATTAAATTAATATTACTGTCTTTGAGTTATCTACATTTTAATCTAAAACTATTATCATTTCTTTCGTTAAGCCCTAAGATCCAGTGAAGTTCTTATGAGCACATATATAAAACCTGAAGATGTCGTTATGTTATACCGGACTAAACGTAAAGCGTACATATTGCGTTATTTCTACGTCTGAGTAGGAATATGGTTGCCCCTTGTCCCTAGGGATTATATCTAGATCCTCTTGGGTGTAAACTTTCTTTTTTCTTGGGTACTGAACCCTAAAGACTAAGGTACAACTTCAGCATTTATGGATCTACTTTGTGTGTCCCCTGTTATAAGAAAAAACTCTCGGCTGAGCTTTGTGTTATGAAAAGAAACTTTTGTATTTTACAAATTAGTGTACTAAATATTTAGGTAACAAATTTTGTTATTAGATGAGTTACAATAAAAAATAAGTATCGTTTGATTGTGAGCGTAGTAGCAATCATGTTTTCCATTAGAAAATTAATTTACTTATAACAAATCGATTCGCATAAATCGTTTTAAAGCAAACCTCGTGTAGTATCTGATTGCTGGTCGTAATCGTAATCCTTTCACTTCCCCCTTTGCCGTTTTTCTTAACTGTAGTGCAAGAGTAAGTGTGGGATCCGAACAACTTATCTTCTATTATAAATCTCTTTAGCGCTTCTGGACATCTCTCTAGTCACGTTCTACAGATATCAATTTTAACTCGAAACTCTGCGTTATTTATACAACTCCGATACTACAAGTTTCATGAAATAAAATTTTATATTGGATTTGTTTGGAAAAATTTGTTACACTTCTAGATAAACAACTTTTATATGTACTAAACTATTGTACAAAACTTGTTTACACCACGCGAATATGTTTATAATATACTTGTATTTTAAAAATATAAAATCTCATAAGTATTAGATTATTAAAAATACTATTTATTGCCATGTTTCTAATATTAGATCTACATAGATCATTTAAATTTAAGTTCAATTCAAGTTACAGAGGGTTTATTCTAGATATTTAGTACATATGCGCATGTGCAAGTAACAATGAAGCAAAATTTTGAGGTTATTATAAACATAACTTAAGTTTATGTTGTTTATTTTGTAAAATTGTTCGAACATGAAATTTAATGCTAATATTTATATTTAAATAAATTTAAAAGTCATATAAAATATAACCAATTTGTAAAATTAAATTTAAATGACAGATAAAGTACATATGTATTTATTGAAATTCGTAAACTAAATGAAGGCTATATAAATACAGCACAAAAAAGAAACTAAAAAAATAAGATTTGCAAAAGTAAAATGAAACCGATATTAAATTCTATTACAAATTAAAACATTATTTATAATTATTTTGTGAAAAAATATATGTTTGAAACTTCTTTCTAAATCTAGCGAGTTTTGTAACTTAGAATATAAACTTTATCTTCAATATATTATACAGTGGCTCAGATTGAAAGTCGAACATGCCAAAAATTGAAAAATTAAAATATAAATATTTCAAATTAATGAAATGTTTTTATCCATTTTAAAAGTTTAATAGCTCTCATACTCAAAATTGAACTACAAATTGATATTTCTCAAAATAAATAACAGAATTTCAAAATAAATGTTTTGTGGAGAGGCCATTTTGCTTCCGCAAAATCTAATAATCATTGATTCCATAGGTAAAAAAAAAAAACAGACCAATGTCCTCCCGTTCTAGAACTCTGTCTAAATGCCATTTCTCTTCCTAATATATCCAATAAATGCTTTAGAATATTTAAATTTGAGAATTGTCCAGATGCTTCTTGTACTTTTCGGCAATTATAGACAAGTTATTCTTTTATAACTATGGATGTATATTTTGGATCGTAATCTTTATAAAATATTAAACGGTCCAAAATATTTAATTTTCATTAAAAGTTTTATAAAACTTGCAAATATTTCATTGTACCTACTGAGTTTTCAATAAAATATAAATATATTATATCAATAAACGATTTAAGTCATTAAAATAAATAATATATTTAAACTTCCAAAATTGAGAGCCATTTTTTAAGAAAAAAATAATACCAAACATTAATTTTCAATATATGAATTATATGAACCATAAGGAGAACATGAAAAATAATAGTTTATAGAAATTATGGAAACAGATTGAGTTTAATTGACAAATAAATGTAACTATTGCATGTCATATGCAGCAAATATAACATGTGGCTGGGTTTATTTGAACGTATTTGTTAAATGTAGAATTAATTTTGAACGATTAATAATTCTATTAGTACAAATGGTTTAATAGCTTACAGAAATTAACGTGTCAAACCACATTTGTTTAATATAATTTAAAATTAAACTTATAAGTAGGCATAAATAAAACAAAAGCATTGCATTAATAATCATTTGTTTTACAACTTACGTTAGAGAAAAAATATTTACCATAAAATATTGTGTTGTTACTCATCGCAAGTGAAGTAATACACAAACTACAATATAGTGCTGTATAAAAAAGAACATACGCGATTTTTTTGCTTTTGATGCAAGGTACAAACTGTCAGTACACAATGTGGATGCATATCACTTACAACTTGCATTCCTTTTATTATGCTCTAGTGTTCTATATGAAATCGTGCATATATGCGATAGAACAAAAAACTTTCAGATTTGTGTATAAAGGTATGTACACGTTTCATGTCACTTTACATGCACTACGATATGAAATTAATTGATGGATGAAATCATATGTATTGCAAAATTCAAATAAATTGAAATTTTCATCTAACATATTTAATTATTATAAAATCGTTTATATTTTACAATTTTAATTTTAAATTCATTTATTTTATTGAATATTTTATTTAATTAAATTGTTTAATAAAAATTTTAAAATTATATTTTTGCTTTTAAANTGATTCTAATAAACGCGGCTAGGAATATGAACAGTGGAAATAAATTTGTTTTTCTTTTAATTTATTATTTATCACAGGTACGAAACTTTAATCTTTTTGAATGGCCTAAATAGTTGGTAGTGTGATTGGGTACAGTTTTAAAGCAGGTTGTCACTCATTTTAAATCAAAATCAAAAGCAGCTAGCTTCAAATTCTAAGCTCAATTGATTCAAGGTAGATCAAATGAAAAATCCAAAAAGCGATGTTTTAAGTAAAGTTCATAATTTTTTCCACTAATAATTTTTTTGTTAGATATATAATTTTTAATTTTGTATTAGTTTGTAGATAGATTAAGGTAATCTTTAATAATTAATTAATACATAGTTTA
>NEEE01001871.1:37945-55659 GCA_002278615.1 Pogonus chalceus
AAAATCGTTAGAGTCGTTTTTGAGAAACCGAGCACATAATTTTGTATTTGAACTTTCAAAGATATTAAAATATTTAATATATTTAATTTATAAAGTTTTTACTTAATAATAAAATTCTATATTCAAATAAATTAATTAATACTTCTAAATAAGAAGTAACTAAAAATATTACAATGAAAATTGTTTTTAATCAAATTTCAATATGTTCAAATCATATCATGAAAATTGTCAACATTTTGAAATATAATTTATTAAACGGCACTATCACTGTAATACTATAAATGTATAAAATTGAAAATGTTTAAATCAGTTACTGATAACATCAGATTTTTATCTATCCAATTGACATGAATAATTGAATATAAATCGAAAATATATTTTAAAATAATGAAATTATTAATCATTTACAGCGTAAATGTACAATTAAAAATAGTGATTAATAAATGAAGCAATTATTTTTAAATTTCTAATAATAATAACACTAATTATTTAATCAAAAAATAAATTAATTTAAAGTTACTTCTAAAATTCGTTTATAGATATAAATTCTGAGATAAATTTTCAAAGAAAGCAAATTATGCGAAAAAAAAAATCATATACCATATATAAGATCTTCTGCTATAACTTTATGTAAATACCATGTGCCTCCTGTAACTACATTGAACAGAATTTTACGTTTTCATATGCAAATCCGGTAAGTTTACTTGTTTAACCCTCCTAACTCAAAGAACGAACGAAACGGAGAAAATATTGAAGTAAAAATATTTCCATTTGTCTATAGATACATTATTTGAACATTGCTTTTTGAAAAATTTATTTTGCCTTTTTATGTCTGTGTATTTTGGTGCAGTTGCTGTTCTTAAAATATTCACTTTAACTACTTCCTGGTTTAAATTCTAGTTCATGTTATATTTAAACATATTTTTATTACTAGAATAGTATTAAATATTTATAACCTCACTTTTTTAATTTTTTAATACTTTACCTAGTTTTGAATAAATTTAATCAACAATAACATTAAATTTGAAATTTATTTAAATATAATAATAAAATAAAATATATTTTTATAAACGTACTAAAAGCAATTGAATCAATTGTAGTGTTTTTACACTTTATAGTTTTAGTTTAATGTACTGTTAATTACAGTGTCACACACTTTAATAGAAATAAAATTTTATAAAAAATTAAAGTATTGTGTTGTAGCAAAAAATTAAATTTTATTTCTGTAATTAATTTAAAACAAATGGAAACAACAAATATTTTGTTTGAAACATTTTGTTTTCTAAATTTGTGACTGCAAATTTGGTAAACATAACAATCATAAAACTGTACAAAATATTAGTTTATGTCATCAAAAAATTGCTGTTCAAAGTTGTAAAACTGATAAAAAAAAAAGAATAACATTATACATTTGTCTAAAAAAAATAATTTCAAAAAAATTAAAGATTTAAAACAATGTATTTAAGCAATGAAAACGGGTTTTAACAAGTCCGGGTCACCGGTAAATCATAACTACATGACCCACCGGTATGTCGTAGGATAACTCACCAGTCGGAACACGTTAAAAAAATAATAAAAAGTATTACATAGTTATATAGCCGCAAAATACAGAATATTCCTGGGATTTAAGATTGTTTGTCAAATTACAAGCAAGATTGAACATGTTTAAATATAGATTAACTTGTAAAAGATTTATAAATATTAAAATATTAACTTTAAATATTGTGAAATGAACGAAATAAAAGGAATCAATGAATGTATGTATGTATGTATATATACAATGCATTAGTTACTGACAAACCTTTTGTGAATTCCAAAAATACAACAGATCACGTTGCATACATGACGGGTATTATAGGGCTTGAATGGATTCGTCAATTTGACATATGATCAGATAAGACTATTGTCAAAACGAAATTTAATCAAATATTTCTAAAAATATTTTCTTTTATTGTAAACATGATATTTTTTTATGTATGTATGTAACAAAATATCTAAAAAGCTTTTGAAATGTTTAAATGCTTTGCAGGTATTAAATTTTATTTTTTATGTAAAACGTTTAATAATAATATTGTTTAAATTATATATTTTAATTTATCATTCAATATAATACCAAAATTAACATAATTAAACAAAAACATTGTTTATTTTATCATTATATAATTGTTTTTTTTGTTACACATCATGAATAATCATCAGTTATAATTATCCAATGATGCTGTAGAATTATCAATAATGAATATTATAAATAAATATATTTATATTTTTATTTTCAGATTCATATTTATCTATTTTCAAATTATAGTTCATTCAATTACGATTTACAATATTTAGGGCATATTTTCTTTAAGTAAAAATAACGAACTTAAATAATAACATTTAATTCTAAGTAACCGAGTAGATAAAAAAAACGTGATTTAAAATAAAAATGAAAGAAATCGATTTTTTTGATTTCAATTAGTATTTTTTTAACATTTTTTTAAGTACGTAAAAACGGATATTTTGAATTAAATTTTTAAATGTTATGAATACTCTAAAGTTATTATTTAAAAAATTATAAAAGTTTAATTGTATGTGATGAATTAGGATCAAATAGGGATATTATATTGAAAATTATAAAATCATTTTTATGCTCCACTTCGTCTTCAACTTGTGCTGAGCGAGTTTTTTTCATCATTTGGACTCGTACATTCAAAATTAAGAAACCGATTAGGAACTGAAAAGGCTGGAAAACTGGTCTTTTTATTTAAACATTTTAATAATAATGTACCACTAAATGAATAAACGTTTCTCCTTTAATTTTGTTATTTGAATTGTTTTCTTTTTATATTAAAATATTTATGTTTAACTATGAGTTGTTTGTATTTTCTATTTAATAAATACATATACAATAATAAAAATTAATAATTTTTGTTTAAATTTAATTTATTTTGATTTAAATCAATGATTTTTTTAATCTCTTGATTTTAATCTCTCAATCCTGCTAAATAATATTATTTTTATTTAAAAAGATAAAATTTTATTTGCGAGTAATAAAAACACAGATGAAAGCTTTAAAATAAATTTGAAATAAGCATCGTAAAAATTTGAAAACAAATAAATTAAATTTACAGTTGAATTGTAAAATCGATACAGAATTTAACCTTTTTTGCATGAAATGAAAATAATTCAACTTGATACCATATTATAACGTTGATCCAAAGCCCAACAGAGAGTGATTTTTTAATAATGCGCACAATTTTATAATGCGTCACGGAACGAAGAATAATGGCAAATAAATTCAGTCAAATTGAGCGGAAAATATTGCGAAAACTGACGCCGCTATTTTGTGTTTTCGAACGAGCTTTTGTTGTTTGTCGTTGACAAAGCAAAACTACGCGGCTCGACGACTGTCAATAAAATGACTATGTAATTTCAAATATATCAAAATATTATCTTATATACTTCACTTCAATATTATTTTTCATATTATATAACCTTTAAATATTTAAATTACTTCGCAAAGGATTAACGCAATTATTTATTATTTATCATAATAATTTAAATAAAAATATTCATTAATATAAATAAATTGATTTTTTTCTAATACTACTATGGTATTCATACTAAAATCTTATATAAATTTCAATCATAGAATGATTACATTCTGCGTAGATGTGCAGTATTATTATTTCACTAGTGATGTAATAACGTAATTATGAAGTTTATATAACCTTATAACGCATATTCTAAAAGTGACGACATTTAGTAGCAATTTTTTTATAAATATTAGAAAAAGAATATTTTGCAACATGTTTGGAATGGCTATTCAGCTCTCGTGAAATCGTGAAAAACTTTACACTCGGGATGAAATATGTCTAATTGCTAACTTATTACAGAATATAATAATCTTTCGAAATAAAATAAAATAAAGACATTTTGTATTGATAAACATATAATATTTTAATAAAATAAAACAATTTTAAGGAAAGTTTGTACAGAAAATTATTACTTGCAATTAATATTTTATTCGCTAAGTTTGAAAGAAAATTTCTGTTTTAAAGATGGGTTCAAAATAGAAGTGAAGATAAAATTACAATCGTCTGCGATATTTTTAGAAACCTTTCTAATATTTATTTTGTCTTATAATTAACAAGACTGACGCAATTTGTAGAATAATAAAGTTGATAATTATCAGGTGCCAAATAATTGGAAGGTTTATTAATTTGTAATATCGATATTTAGAAATCCCTAAATTAGCAAAAAAAAAAGTCGAGGAATTAAAAATAACAAAAATCTTTCCAGTTCAAATATAGTTTGTTTTATCAAATGTTTAAAAAGTCTTTTAAAAATATCGAAAATATAACTACAAACCAGGTATTACGAAACGAAGTTGATTTATTTCTTTGGTAGAAAATTGCATTGAAGTTAAATCGGATACAACGATATCGGTTATTACGACAAATCGATTAAAATGACATTATAAAAATATATTGATAGAGGTCGTTTATTGTTGCACCTGAATTCAACTTTTATTGTTACTTGCTTATGTACTATGTGATCAGAAATTCTAATTTATCATTATCTTACATTTTCAAATTAAATCTCAAATCGTATTCGACGTATTCGACGTATTAGACGTAGTGTATTTTTTATTTATATAATGAAGAAAAGACCATAACACTACTACTGAATTTATATTTAGAAGAGCTGGAGATTTGAGAACAAAGTTTTATAAAACTATTACCCTAATGGATGACATTAGAAAAAGTAGCGTTATTCTTTAATGGTATACCTACACACTAAAGTTAATCTCTAAAATATGAATTTTGATTTTTAAGAATGTATGTATGTGAGCATGTATATATGCACATTATTCTAATATTAGCATGTGATAGAATTCATATTATTTATTTATAATAGACTATTTCTACTGTAGACTGTTAATAAAAGTTTAATACTTAATTTCGATTTCAATATTAAAAAATGTTTATAGTAACATAAATGAAACCTATTTTTTGTATTATCGTTTTAATTTGTTTCTAAATTTTAAGCGGTCGCGTAGCATCAAACTGACCCCAATTAACACATTTTTGATTATAAAATCTTTCATTCTTATTATATGTATTTTCCATCTCTAGTAGCTAGTCATAAGTTCATTTGCACATAAGTAACTATATTCCACCCTTACCAGTGCGTCCGAAAGTACATAGATAACTTTTGTTTCAAGTGCGTGTAAGTGTTAAATAAACTAAGCGCGCCTGACATCGTCTCATAAAACTTTTTGATTTTATTTTTTGTATAAATAAGATTTGTGTCACCAAATTATTTTTTGTCCAAAATAATGTGTCCATATTTAATCAAATCTAAAATAAAAAGCTGAACACAGCAAGATGATATAACTGCTGTATTTCTTATTACTTGTTCTTGACAAACTTTGACTTTATAATTTTGATTTTATTTTAGAATCAAATCCAATTTTTATCAATTAATAGTTTCATAACCTAAAGACAATGAGTCTAGGTATAAGAAATAAATAACATTTTTATGAATTAATATCTAATAGATTCGTAAAAACTACGCGTGATTGCTTCCACTGAAGCTTAAATACTTAGTTTAAAACATCAAATATAATACAATGTTTCTATAAAAGAAATTTCGATTTAAATAACTTTAAAACAACTAATTGGTGGTACTTTTAAAGTTAGCTTTTGGTACTTAAAGATTGCGGTTACTATCACTATTATAGGAATGAACAACTAGTGTAGTATCATCAGTTAAAGCGTTTTGAATTCACTTTTCTTTTTAACTTAATAACAAAGCTGTGTATATTTTTAGGTTATAAATCATGAAAAAACAACAACAAATAATAATTATTTTTACAAAGTAAAAAATGGGTGAATAGATATACGAAACAGTACAATGGACAAACAAATTTCATATGAAATAATATAGTATTATGAATGCATGGCAGTGCTTCCGCAGTGCATTAAGTTTGACCCATCTCTATGTAATAATAAACCAGTATTACATGAGCACAATGAGTCTACTGAATCGAGAGAATGTACCATAATATGTGCGGGATGTAAAGTAGCTAAATTCATGTTATATAGGGATGAGCATACCTATATGAATGTTACATGTGACACAAGAGAAATTTATACATACATTAGATTGGGTTAATTATTCCCGATCGTTAGTAAAACCGCTTTCTGTTACCAGAACGGTTATACCAGTTATAATGTTAACTGTCCGATCAATGTTTTACAGGAATTTTAATTATTGTTTAATGTAATGAACACCCCTATATTTGGTTATCTAACTAAAACACATTTTTGTTATTTCGCTTTTGTATTTGACATGTTGAATATTTTTATTTTATTTCGCTTTGTTCCTCACAAATTATTTTATTTTTTAACGAAATTATGTTTTATTAAGCGAAGAAATACTTTTATTACGCAGAATTTCAGTTGAAATTTATAAAATAGTAAATAATTTATTTTTAAACAAATTTATTAAAGATGGCGGAACTCTAATGATAATTTCCGGAAAGGACGAGGCGCGAGTTGTTAATTGGCGTGAGTTCTAGCCCTCCTGGTTTTTATATAAAACCAACGAAATATGTTTTTTACAATAACTAAGTTTATCGCTTACGCCAATTTGAAAAACATAGTTTTGAGAAAAACGCGTTTAAAGTTTAAGTAGAGCTCAAACGCCAAGCGTAAGGGTGTTAGGTTCTAAGGCTCTAACATCATGAGTACTTTGAATTTTGTTTTAATATTTTGATAATATATTCTTAACATGTTAAACTCACATCTTATGAAAGAAAAAAAATATTTTTTATGATTTTGTAGGTAGTTTTTCCCTTAAGAAATTAATATTATAATTTAGTAAAAATACAGTGACTCAAAGTACAACTCATATAAAAACTACATGTAAATTAAGTCTTTCTATGATCTCATGGTTTTTCTTTGACTTATTTTAAAGGATTACATCTTATGAAACAAAATGAAGACAAAAACTGATGTTTTTTCAATTGTTAAAAAACTTATTTACTAGTATTTAAGCGAACTTCAGGATAATTTAACTAACAATGTGACTGTGAAATATATTTTTGTTTAATACGCTCTCTTATGCAGTATAAATCGGTTATTATTTATGGTTTATAAAAAAATTTATTCTTTCTGCTAACACATTTTTTAATTTACAACATATTTTAAAATCTAAAAGAGGTTATGTAAATATATTAAATTTAAGTATAAAAACAAATTTTCACCGCTAATGTCATTATTAAACAAACGATCTAAGTATAAAAAATACTTAGACCGACTTTTATTTTGTTACTGTATTTACATTATATGTATTTATATGGTTAAGTGAGGTATACAGTCAACAANTATTTTTTATGATTTTGTAGGTAGTTTTCCCCTTAAGAAAATTAATATTATAATTTAGTAAAAATACAGTGGCTCAAAGTACAACTCATATAAAAACTACATGTAAATTAAGTCTTTCTATGATCTCATGGTTTCTCTTTGACTTATTTTAAAGGATTTACATCTTATGAAACAAAATGAAGACAAAAACTGACGTTTTTTCAATTGTTAAAAAACTTATTTACTAGTATTTAAGCGAACTTCAGGACAATTTAACTAACAATGTGACTGTGAAATATTTGTTTGTTTAATACGCTCTCTCCTGCACTATAAATCGGTTACTATTTATGGTTTATAAACAAATTTATTCTTTCTGCTAACATATTTTTTTTTAATTTACAACATATTTTAAAATCTAAAAGAGGTTATGTAAATATATTAAATTTAAGTATAAAAACAAATTATCACCTCTAATGCCATTATTAAACTAACGATCTATAAAAAATACTTAGACCGAGCTTTATTTTGTTACTGTTTTTACATTATATGTATTTATATGGTTAAGTGAGGTATACAGTCAACAAGTGTAAAAATATAAATATACATATATATTCAGGATCTAAAAAAAATTGTATAAGTATATTATATTGACGATATGTATAAATTTTACTATTTATTTTCAATTTAGTAGATTCAAAACATTTGATATTAACTGTCACATGTCAAAATATTAAATTGAAAATCAAATTACTTTTTCTTGAAATTTTTTATTTCAAAGTTTTTTAAGACATTATTTATCTTATAATTTTGTGAAAAACAATTAATTATTTTGCTTAAATTTAATAGCTTTAATTCATTTGTTTTTTATTATTAGTTTATTTGTTTATTTTTTAAATATTTCACAACTGAATAATAAATAATTTTCATTTCATTCTATAAAACAAATGATAATATAAATTTGATATTTCAAAATGAATTTTTTTTATCAATTATATATTAATATTAGGATGACCGAGCTTCGCTCGGGATTATATTTAACTTTTATTTTCAATACAAAATCATAATTATGCAAAACAAACCTATCGGCAATTTAATCTTTGTCTAAAATTTATTTCCACACTAAATTACGATAATGATATGAATTCTTATGTAGTAAGAGTACTTTAAATGTTGCTAGCTTCTAAATTTCAGAAAANTTTGTCATACTTTCCATAAAAAAGAATGGTTTTTGATTTAAAAATATGTAAAAAGTAATTATCAGTCCATAATTAATACTTAAATCTTTAACAAGTAACAACAAAATTTTTACGATTTGGTATTTTAATGATTTTTATAAAATCTAAATAATTTTTATTAGTAATGATATCGAAATTTTAGTCATATTAAAATTAAAAATACGTGTTTATGAATTTTCAAGAACATATTTGACATAAAAAATATCATTAAGTATAAATCTGTAACGATTCTTGTGTCATTATTCACAAGTACGATGTTCTTAATTAATATTCATATTATACTTTTGTATTTTTTTGAATATAAGTATGGATAAGTATTATATTTTAATTGTGTTGAAATGGTTTAAAATTCCAGTGTATAAAAGTTATAATGAATGATGAATAAGTGTTGATGAACTTACGCTTACCGCGGTTCTTGGCGCCGCGTTCACTTCGGATCAGCACTTCGTGATCATCTTCCTCCCAGATTTCGCCGTCCGCTTCAACGACTGCTAATGCCAGGATTGCTATGAGCGCGGCAATGCACGCAAACATTACAGGCCACTTCATTTTGATGTTTAGTTTGTTTGGTAAACGCGACTTAAACGTGGATATATGGAAGCTGTTTTTGAAACGCTACCTGCAACAAATAAAATCTTTAAATAAAACGTATATAATCACTAAATAACATCTTACCAATCTAATATTTAAAAATAAAACAATATTATTCCACTACACAATAAGTATTCCTCACTCATCAACGTTCAACACATTACTAACATAATATCGACAACTGTCATAAGCAATAGAACGCGCGCAGATCATGTTGTAACTAGTTTTAAAATAAAATACATAATGTTTAATTAAAATTTATATTGTAAAAAAATATGTACAGGCAAATTTACACTCAACTATCATTTTTATTCATATTATGAAATAAAAACTTTGCTCGAATAGCATTTTACAAATATGAAACGTTTGAAATTTTTATCTATGATTTGCAAAATTATATAAAAATGAATTATGTAATGTTTGTATCAATTAATTTATAAATATTAATTTTCTTCGACCATTCGAGCAATGTTTAGGGGGTTCCTACCCTGAAGGTTTCAAAAAAAATCGATTCTATTTTTTTGCATAAATATGTTCTTTATCCTGTTTAAAATACCCCTCTTAAAGGGTTTATTGATATTAAAAGTCATTGTAAAGATACAAGAAGAACCAAAAATTTTAAACGCGTTTTTTAAAATCACTTTAATCTTTATCAGCAATGTGGAAAATTGTGTTTTCTATGGTGAAGCGTAGGATTTTTTTGATATTTTAATTTTTCAATTTTTTATAAACAAATTTATAGCATTTTTAACTAACTTCAAACTTCAAATCTAATATAAGGAACTCTAAACGATTTTGTTGTACCTTCTTTAAGGACTGATAGCGACTGGCACTTATAGAGGTGCCTTTATGTTTGGAGGTATCTGACGTCGAAGGCTACCACGGTTCCAAATATTAATATTTATTCTTCAAAAAATTTTGAAATAATAATTTGAAAAACGTTATATTAATTACATATGCGATTATTATTATAAATTATTAAATAATTAAATAAATTGGATTCAATAAAGTGTAATATTTTAAAATATATACTTTAAGTAAAGGAAATGCAAAAATATAAATATACTCGTACATTTTCAAGGAAAACATTTCTGAAAAGTAGTTTTCAATATAAAGCACAAAATGTAAAAGTATTTTTAAAAAAATTACAATTCTTCTAAAATAGCTTAAGAAATTTTGTGAAATATACAAATAAATAATTAAATTGACTTAAAAAAAATTGTATAAGTCCTAGATAAAAGAATAAAAAGTATTGTTGAAAATAAATTGAGAGAGAGAGTTACAATAGAAAGCTTTGAATTCAAGTGTACAGATTATATAGTCGTTTTTCTTTTTACAGTTGTATGTTATTCTTGTCAAAAGGGTTGTCCTAAAAGCGTTCTTAAAGCATTATGTCAAGTGATTGAAAACATCTATAAGAACATGACCAGTAGCTAGCTGAGTAGGTATCTCTTTTTATTTCTATTATGTTTATATGTTTTAAATAGACGAAATCTAATCGAATTTTAACGAATTTCAAATACTTAAATTTATTTAAAAAGGAACAAGATTTTTCAACAAACACAATTCTAATTAAATTTTACCCTATTAGTGTTAGGACAAATATTTAAATATAAAAGTTGTTCTGAATTAAAATGTGCATGCAATTAGCCCTTTTTTTAAAAATATACGACGATCCTGTCACAAAATACACGAAAGATAAAATTTCTTTTTTTAAAGCAGTTAACAATGTGTCATGTAAAATAAAACAAATAACTTCTTAACATTTTGTGCTCTTTAAATTGTTTTTATACGAATAAGGAACACTCAAATTAATAATTTCATCAATATTTTATTTAATTATTTTTTCAATATGAAGACAAGGTTACAGAGAAATTCATAAATACAAGATACAACTGAGACAATGTCACTTAAATTAAATTTATTTGTTTTATTTTGCATAGCACTTTGTTAACTCTTTAAAGAAGGAACTTTTATTTTTACCTATAACTGATGATTTAAAATATATCATTAAAGTAGGCTTATTGGGTGCACATTTTAATCATGAGCAACTTTTTTATTTAAATATTTGTCCTAACATTAATAAGGAAAAATTTATGTCGAAATGAAAATTTTACCATTGAATTTTCTTTATAACAAAAAAAAAGTAGATTCATTATATCTTGTTTTGATTATCTTATTTATGTTTCAATGCAAATTTTTTTGTACACTCAGTTCGGTTTTTAATTAAAATAATTTCGTTGTAAAATATAAAGCGATAAACACATTTTTTCCTCTTACATTATTTATACAAATATCATTTTTTTATATTAACGAAAGATAAGAAATTATATAATTATTTTTAATGCCTTTGAAACGGCTAGTAGTACTATTGGATTTAACTTGAATTGATAAGAAATATTTATTTTTAATATCGTCGGACTTAGCGGTCCTAAATCGGATCTCTCAATGAACAGTAAGACCTCAGGGTCTAATGTAGGTGCTAGTCGGACTACTGGGCTCTAAACGGGCTTTATTCTGAACTAGAGGGAGCAATATCGGCTTTAAATTTCGACTCGGGTAGCTTTTTGTATAAATAAGAATTTTCACTAGATTATTATTTTTTTTTTTTCAGATGAATTTTAATATTTTTTATTAATATTTGAAATAAATATTTCAGTTGTTTTATATTTGGTTAATACGGCTTAAAAAGGTTTAAAAGGTTACAAAATATGAAAAGAAAGATTTAACTTTGATCCTTACCTCAATTCAAGATCATGTAATCTGGTCAGCATTTCGTGTAAGCCTGATATAATACCTTTTTTTTTAAATTACCTTTTAAGATTTTAAAGGTTAAATGTATCGTATAACCGTCAAAAAGGTCTGATACATTTATTTTTATCTTTTAAAATATATGTATATCATGTTTAAATTGTAAGAAATGAAATAAAAGTTAACAAAAGATAAATTATAAAATTTGTAAAACCACAACACGTAATGTGTGACCATATCCGCATTATAAACATCTAATGTGAATAAGACTGTTGTATTTTATACATTATGAAAGCAGCATTGGGATGCGCAACTAGACACATTTGTGGTACAGAACTTTGTTTCTGTGTTGTATGTTGTTTGTTCGTCACAATAAATTTCCCAGCGGATAATTAAATATAAATACGCGAAGTTTGTGCAGACTAAGTGTTCAGAATTATACAGATAATGAAATTATTTGCATTTCTTTGTTTAAATATAAACTTTAGAGGAACTATATTTTATGTTTCGTTTGTAACTCCATTTATAAGATTATTAAGATGATGGGCATCATTTAAAATTTATATTACTTATTATTTATTATAGAAAAGTTACTTTTAAACAAAAATTTATTTATTCATTGGTATAAATATTCCAAAACCTTTTAATTTGAATAATGTCATAAAACAATAAAAGATTTAATTAAAAAATTATAAAATTGTTTATTTAATAACTTAATTGTGTTCTGAAGCGAAAAACATGCTTGAAAAATTAACAATGACATTTATTTCGAAAATAAAATTGGTAAAAATATAACCTTAAAAAAGAATGAATGTAAATTTGAAGTACGTAGAGAATGTATGTTTTTGGTACATAATAAAATAAAATACGTTTATAACGAGAACACACTAATCAAAAGATTCTATAAAGCTTTCATGCAAACAATTGCCAGTTCGGAATAATAGCGAATCAATTCGATAACTCGAGTGGAAAAATATTACAAAAAAGTAACGGCGTTCTTCGTTTGTTCGCCTGAGAACACTGTTTCATGGCTGCCTTTGTCAGACTGAATCAACGAAAATACGAAGTTTTCGTTATGTTATCTCTTTTCGTGTTTCTCTTCTTACTCTCTTTGACTTTATACATACGGAGGAATAATAATTTTGTATATATTATATAATGGAATGGATCGTAGTCGTTACATTTTATATCGAATTGAGAGCTTCTTTAGCAAAAAATATCTATAGAAAATTGCAATGGTTGCAAAGCAACATATTCAATTTCAGTAAATTGTAACATATTTTACTTGTTATTGAGAAGTAAACATTAAAATTTTGTTCTTTGAGTTTTATCTTGTTTTGAAAAACATGAATTATTATTATTAATATTCATAACAAGCAATTATTTTTTTAAATACGTTAAAACATACTTATAGCAAATTTATTTTAAAAAATATCAGGATTTATGAATTTTGGCCGGTTTGATTGGTAAATTTTATTTTAAATTGAGTCCGAATCATACAAAATATGATATCATTGTTAATTTTTCCGACATCTTTATTGAGTTGTGCAACCCGTCATTCAGTTTTTGATCACTTCATCAAGAAAAAAATATATATTTGAAATAAGTTAACGTCTGAATAGTAGGAATATATCAATAGTAGGTTAATGACCAATTATATTCAGAGCAAAAATTAATAATTAGAATTTAATTATCAATCATTTATTATTACATGTAACGTTTCGACCAATGGTGATGGTCATCATCAGACAATATCTGTTGAAATGTAAAAAAAATATAACATCACAAGAATCAATTAAATCAATAATCTTAATTATACTTGTGCAACTTAATAAAGATGTCGAAAAAATTGACATTGATATATTTTGTAAACTACCAGGTGAGTACAAAATATGCTTCACGAAACATGTACATATGTCTCATTTTCTAAAATTAAGAAGCCAGAAACATCTAAAGAATTTTTATCACATGAGAATCTATATCGTTTTCGTAATTTATTATGGAAATAAATTTTTGGAAAAAATTGAATTGAATTTTATTTTGCATAATTAAGATTTTGCGTTAAAAAAATTGTATCCATTCTGATATTGATAAGTTCATAGGTTAGTATAATTGATATATCACATATTCTCAAAAATCATTACAATAAAAATTAAACTAGCAATAAATTTTATTGATCAATAATACTATTTTCACAAATTTTATTTCATTTTCAGCAGAAATAAATTTATAGTACCTGTTAAATTAATGTTTGTTACTACAGCAAATACAATTTAAAATTGTTGTTCATAAATGTTATATGTACATTTAAGTTCAATTATAGTATGTAATTAAATTTTACAATTCATGTAGGTCACGTGTCCATATAAAACAATTGATTTAAAAAATAAAAATTGTTTTAAAAAAATAGAACAGTTTACTTTGACCCATTGCTGTTTTAATTTTCAATTATTTCATTTTATTATTTATTTTAATAACATCAAAAATAAACAAAATAGGAAATATAATAGTATATTGCGTCACAAGGGAAGATAAAGGCATATTACATCCCGAAGATTTCTGATGCACGAGCGAACGTAGAGAGCGAGGGCAGCAAAAGCTGAGGGATGTAATATGCTGTTAGATTCCCGTAGGGCGCAAGATATTTTTCCGTATCATTGAGAAGATTGTTTTTAATGAAAAATATTAATTTTATAATGAAAAACTCATATTTTAAGAAATTGTGTCGCTTTCCTATTCATAATTGAAACCATGGAAACAAGTAATAAAATAAAAGATGCACCCGTCATTTTAGAAGAATTTTTGACATATAACCTCAAACTATAAATGTTTAATTTTTTGTATTTATGATAATTTCAATATTAAATAATACGAAAATTGAAATAAAGATTGTATGTATAAGTGTTATTAAAAATAATTAAAATTGTCGTGTAAATTTGACTTATTTGATTGCTAAATTTAAATTATGTAATTTCAATATTTTATCAATAGATGTCAGGTCGTGTGCTTGCACCGTTAAAACCCACAGCTGTTCTTACATCCCGGCTGTCAGTTTGACACATTATTACTGCCCTAAAATTAGGCAAGTAAATGATCTATTACATATCAAGTATGCGGAAAAATTATATACTAAATATTGTTTCAAAAATCTGTAATGGTAATTTTAAACATATTTTCTATTTATATTTAAAATACAAAAAGCAAAAAGTAAGTTTCTTATAATATTAAATATGTATTCGGTTTCTTGAAAACAACTCTATCGATTTTAATGAAATTAAGAGATATTTTGGGTTTAGAAATATGTATAGCTGTTAGGGTTTGACTTCCGGGAATAAATTTAAGGCCAATTTTACAGTTTTTATATAAAGCATAATAGTGACTTTATAACTAAGCAATGGATTGAATTGCCACAAGATATTATTTTATACAATGATCTTTTGGATAATGTGTTCAAAAACTAAATGAAGGATTGAAAGAAAGACAAATACTCGTGCAATTCAATAAAGATGTAGGAAATTAACATTGATATCATTGACAAACTTCACGGTTAATACAAAATATATTTTGATTAGCTTGTATGTGTCATTTTCCAAAATTAAGAAGCCAAACACATTTAAAGTACTCTTACTACAGGAAAATCCATTTTATTCTACTAATTTTGTATTTAAAAGAAAAGTTAACTATAATCCCGAGCAATGCTCGGTCCTCTTGCTATTACAAAAAATAAAATGTTTATATTTTTTTTAAATTTATAACATTAATATAAAAAAGACATGTATGTAAGTTAAAGTACCAGGATTTTGAACTCACAGTATTCTGATTCCATTCTCGAGTTATATTCGCGCTTGCTCAGATTAGATCGGACGGTCTATACAAATATTTGAACAGCGCATTGCTTGCTATCGTGTTTAGACGCGTACACGCGTACACGCATACACTTATACATTTACAGTCGATTAAACATACACGATGCTTTGTATTTGTGTGCGTTAAATAGGTTTAAGCAAATTCATGCAACCTAGGCCATTACGCGCTGAAATGCCTATTTATTATTAGCGTTATATATGTCTCGTATTAAGCCAAACTGGACATCTACATATCTAGCCATTTGGGACCCCATGTTATTCAAAACAATGAATGCAAACTACATTTTAATATACCTCACGTATTTATACTCATATATACATAACTATTTAGATACAAAAACAATTTCATATTTACTATCAATCTATTTAATTGTAAATAGCCATATTATTAAATACTTGCTAACTGCAATAACTTTATACATTACCGTAATAATAGTTTTAAGTTAACGTTTAAAACTGATGTATTTATTAAAGAATTTAATTCAAAATAATACCTATTTGGTTTGTTTTTTATAATTAACAGTTTTAATACCACTTTTTGTACCACTTTTGATAATTTAAGTTATTATATATACTCAAAATTAAACTTAAAAAATAGGTCAATTTTCCAAATTTCAAGTAAGATTATACGTAAATAAGAAATTTTAATAAATTTCAAAATTATGATTTTATTGCGAAATTTTTGATAACTGAATTTGCGCTTTTAAAGCAAAAATTTTGAAAATACACATTAAATTGAATACCTTAAAAAAAAGATTCTGAAAATATTGGACATAATACTTTTTTTTAAATATTCGAAAAATTCGTTATTAAACTGAATTTTAGGAAAAAAACGTTTCATAAAGTCCTCTTTCGAATTATATATTCAAAATAAAAACTATAAAATGGGGCAATTTGAAAAGAAGTAAGGTTATATATAGGGAGTTTTTGCGGATATGTTACAATTAAATTTGTATTTGTTTGCGTAATTTTCGAGAAATAAATTTAAGCTATCAAGCTGAAACTTGGAAAATATATATTTTATTTAAGCCCCTATTATATTATAAATTTGAGGTGAAACAATGTAAAATCGTGAATTCAACAAAAGAAGTAAGAATATACATTAGATTTTTAACATTTAAGCTTTTTTACCAAGTTTTCGAAAAATAAATGACTAAGATTTCAGTAATTTGTTAGTTTAAATTAATTTCTGAGTATCGAAAATTTGTTATATTGTTTTATTATTTATTTTATTGATCCAGACCCTTAAAAATAGCTTTTTTAGTTATATTTTACTGTTTTGTGTATCTTATTTTATTGCCTGCGAAATAAATACTCCACTCAGCGATCCTTTAAAAGTTTATTCAAGTATGACTTTAAAGAAATTGAATTTAAACATAAAATTACAAAAAAAAAAAAAACAATTTGTATGAAGGTTAAATATATCTAAAACATTGTTCATTACAAGTGACACATTTGTACATGTACGGAATACCACATAAAGTAAGGACATAGATATCCTGTGAGACATCACACGTGAACTCACATCTATTCCAACAACCAACCGACAAGATATACACCGAAAACAGAGAAACGTGTATCGTATTTATTTGTTCTCTTTGTTTGTTCCATTTGGATGTGAATATCATATATAACAACGCTTGTCCGTCGCATTTACAGTGGGCACGTACATCTAAACATAGGACAGGAAATGACCCCACGCAGAGAAAAGATATTTATCATTGACCCTGCATATTTTTCGCCCTGTTTTGCTATCTAAATGTTACAGTTTCATTTGTTTAAAAGCTGAAACAAATATTTTCTTGTCATTGATAAAGACACCCTTATAAAATTTTAATTATTTCAACGACTTTATTCATTTTACATCTTTATTTTATATTATCTACATCTTTTATTTTAAAATCATTCATATTCAA
>NEEE01001871.1:58584-78409 GCA_002278615.1 Pogonus chalceus
CTCTAAAAAACTGCGATAGAATTTTTTTTAAATGTTTAATAACAATCGAAACATTTGGGCTTTTATTATATTGTTGCAAGTATTTTAGTTATAATTATATAAATTTTTAAAGTAAAAATATTAATATTTGGAGTCGAGGTAGCCTTCGACTTCAAACCCCTCCAAAAAAGGGCACCTGCATGGCTGCCAGTCGCCAGAGAAGGTAAAACAAAATCGTTTAGATTTCCTTAAACTATATTAGATTAGCAGTTTGAAAAAAAAATGCTATAAATTTGTTTATAAAAAATGAAAATACCTATGCTTCACGACAGAGAAAATAAATTTACACATTGCCAATGAAGATTAAAGTGATTTCATTGAATGGTTCCCAAGAAAAAGTGGCACCCAGTTTGAAAAATGTGGTTTCGAGAAAAACGCGTTTAAAGTTTTCGGTACTGTAGTTAACGTATTGTAAGGCCTCTACAGTTTTGCTTGTATCTTTACTATGACATCGAATTACAATTAACCCTTTTAGAGCCTCATTTAAGACAGTATTAAGAATAGTTATGCAAAAAAAAAACGATTTTTTGAAACCTTCAGGGTAGGGTCCCCTCCTTAACTAATAAGAGATATGTTTGTTTAAAATGTTTACTTTTGGAAAGTAATTAAACGTTAGTCAAACATTTTATTTGGTAATAACCTCACTTTTTATTATTTAATAAAATTCTTAGACTTTTCCACCAACTGATTTAAGTTAAAAAAAAAACAGTTGAATTTAAATTAAAATCTAACCTCAAAAACATATTAAAAACTGAAATATGCTTTTCTAATTGAAATGTAGACCCATAAAATATTCATTATTACATATAGAATCTTTAATAAAATGTAAAATGGATACTAAAAAAATAATGAACATTTAAATTTAACTTTTATTTAGTAATTAATTTTGCAGAAAAACTTAAACGTTTTAAAAAAAAGTAATTTAAGAAATTTTATAGCTATATTAAAAGTTTTAAAACCAACTTGAACTATAAAAACTTCTTTTAACCGTAAATTAATATCAAAGTCATTTTAAATGATGTTTTAAATATAATATTTTATCATTCCTTTATATGCCGTATAAAGTTTTATATTTTACATTTTGTGTATTTTAAGTTCTTCACAAATTATTCATAGCATAAAATATATTTTAATATGCTGTCTCGTTAAAAAAATATATTGTATATTTTATATTTTAAAACAATCTTACAATTAGATAAACCAAGATGTTTGTATGTATAACAAATATTTTAGTGTATATGTATAGTTTACATTTATTGTAAACTATTCAATTATCCCGAATCTTATAACGCGTTATTTTAAGACTCTTGTTTTTTATATAACATGATACTTCGTAAATGTGCTAAATAATAAAATAGGAATTGACTGCATACAAAAATTAAATATGTTTAAATTATGGTTGTAAAAGTATTTTTCAATATAAAAACGAAAGTAATACATGTAGCTCCCGATTTACACAATATTTTTTTATTTTTTTTACAATAATAGATTTAAAAATCTGTTACAATATTAAGCAGGAAGAAAATATTAATGGTTTATAAAAGTGATGATGGTAATTAAATTTATGTTTAATGTTTCAATTTTTAAATGATATTGTAATTCTTGTTTCTATATATAAAGATATATTCTGTAATAAGTTACGGTTCTACGAAAGCAGAATAGGCATTCCAAACATATACTTTCTCTAATACTAAATGTAGTTCAATATAAAAACACATAATGGAAAAAAAAAAAAAAACTATAGATATATATTTTAATAATTACAAAATAGCTATTAGATGTCCCCACTTTAAGGTTATGCATTATAAATATACTAAAGTTTAATAATTAAACACTAGTATATAATTATACTGTAGGGGCCACGAAACAATGTAATTGCATAATAATAAGCAGATATTTTACTTCAAAATACCTTATTATCTTTATCATCTTCTTAACGCTTAGTTGACATACATACTTCTCAATAATTTGAAGAACGTCGTAACTTTATTCAAAAAATTATGTTTACATTATTGTTTCGTGGCTCTAACTATATGACTGAAAATTATACAAGATTTGTATGAACTCCGTAGAAGTATTAGACAAAATTAATTAAATATATATTTATACATTTCTAAATATGACATCTTTCGGATTTGAAAATTTTTAATAAATGTCAGTGAAGTAAAAGATTTTTGTATACATTAATAATATATATTTTTAAATATAATAAGTATATATTTCATTTAGTTTAACAAAAACTATCCTATTAAATAAAACACACGAAGAAAATTTTATGGTTAATACAATTTATCAATATATCCTGCAATCAATGATGGCAATCCTTACCATCGGAGCTGATATTATTTTTAGATGATAAAATTTATAATACAGATGGTGAGTTAATAATTACCATAATAGATTTAATAATAAAAATGGTAATCACTCATTTAAGACGATTAGCGAATTTTTACAATACTCTGATGGTTTTAAATTTTCTCCGTGTAGTAAAAAAATTAACACATGAATAATCATTTCAATTTTCTTACTTTATTAACCTCGTTAAACGAAAGTCTAGTGAATATTACAATTATTAAAACATTTTAAAAATATCCTTATGCAAAATTTTAAGTTTAAATGTACTGCAATACAAGGATAACATTTTATTTTTTAATATAAAATTTATACGAGAAGCGATACTTGAAAAATACGTAAATTTTATTTAAAATAAAAATAAAATGGCGAGCATATTGTAAGAAAATAGTTTGAAGGTAAAGGTATAAATTTTAAATGTACAACCGTCCATTAAAACTCACTCTAATATAAGTGCCATCTAACACAAAACAATACAAGAAAAGTGCAGAACGTTAGCAGCAAATAGATAAATGTTTGTAGGAGAAAACGGTAAACTACGTCAAACCTCAAGTAGTTCATTCCATTCGCAGTCACTAGCATCTAGGTATATATGTAGTACGTACGTACTTAGATACTCCACCTTGGCGCACAGGCACACTAAAGTAAAGCGGTAGCGAGCTAGCGAGTATGAGCAAGAGCACGAGGTAGGCAGGCAGGCAACGAAGAACTACGAAGAACGAGCAAAAGCAACGCTGACTCGCATGAAACGGAATTTCTTCTTTCTCACTAATTCTTTTTTCGCGGCACCGGAACGCCTCGTAAAAGTTTACTCTTTGCGATATACAAGTGCACGCGAAATGCAAGCAAAATTTATTTGCTGATTCAATGGAAACAAGCCCGCCGGTGCACGGGAATTTTCTTCGTTGGAATTTTCTTTGTCAATTAAATTACGTTTTCTGTGCAGTTTTTATTTCTATTTTGCACCAGAGAGGATGTATGAATATGGAATACTAGGGAATATTTGCTGAAATCGATAATGGATTCGGAAAAATTACTGTAATTTCGTGACTCTCGAATTTTAATTGTTTTTTTCGTTGAATTTAAAAATTTACGTGACATTAGTATTATCTACTCTACAAACACGTTCACGTATTTAAAAACTAATTTTTTCTGTATATTTCTTTATTTTATATTTAAAATACTCCCATCCCTCAATTTGCACGAAGTATAAAATTATGCATTGGAAATAAAACAAGTATAAGTTATAAAAAATCGTTTTAAACCAATAAAATTGTTGGAGTGTTGTACAAAAACCGCGTTATAGGGCTCTCACCATTTTGGCTTCACGTTATATGAATATTACGTTATAAGAGTAGATACCTTGTTATAGGAGGGTTAAATGTTTACACCTGTTACTTTTAAAACGTCTAGAAAAACATATTTTCTCTAATACTATTACGGAATTCATATCAATCTTGTATAATTTTCAATCAATGTGCGGTATTATTATGCACTAGTATTTAATAAGGTAATATGAAGTTTATATTGCCTTAAAATCCAAAAGCCCTAAAGTAGCGACATCTTGGAGCTATCTTTAAATTGCTAATATACATATGTACCTGTCAAACTTTATTTAATAAAAATTGGTTATGTTTCTTTTAAAATTAACTAAATTTATAGTATTGTAAAAAATATAGTTTAAAACATGTTTGGAATAGCTAGTCTGCCTAATTATGCCTAATTACAAAATTATTACAGTAAATACTATTCTGGCTCCATAAATTTAAAATTATATTTTAATTAACGCGTAAAAAATTCGCAGAAATGTACAAAGGCACAGTTAAGCAAATATACAATGATCATATACTTAAAATTATGAAATGCAATATAATAGTATGTGAAGATTTTTAAATTTAGTTATTAAAAGACAGAAAAAACGGTTTATTTAAAATGTATTGTCTTCAATTTTATTTAAGGGGAGACCTCATCCTGACAGCTATAAAAAATAGCGATATTCAGAAATTTTTTACGTGTTAAATAACAATCGAATCATTTGGGGTTTTTTCTATATTTACACTTTTTTTTAAATTATTATTACATTATAAAAAATCGAAAAATTANTTTTTTTTATTAATCTTCAGGGTGGGGTCCCCCATTAAAATCGCTTAAATAATGTGGAAAAAATGGATTATATTACATTAAATATCTAATGAAAACAATATGTAATCATAATACGATATTTGTAGTAAATATATAATTTCCTAATTAAACATTCTATAAACATTAATAACATAATTGATTCAGCCAGTAAATTTTATATAAATATTTATAAATTACTACTCATGAAAATTGATTTATAATATGTGGTGATCTGTCACAGGCACAGACGAGAGAGAATTCTAATTGAGTTGTGATAAACTAACAATAAGTGAACCGCAAGGATAAAGGGTGAATAAATAAATATATAATAATATAAGTATTTACCTAACAAAAGCGTTTGTAATTATTCCGCATTGATATGCGATGTTATCGCATAAGTAAATATTAAAATTAGTCTTTTACATGTATTTCAACATAAATTTATATTAGCTTTAAATATTGGATTAAATATCAATATTTTAGTAAATATTTAATCTATTTACTTTTAAAATAAACATGATATTCATTACAATAAATTAAAATTATTGCCATATTCTAGAATCATAATGAAGCTACTAAAATATACTGGTGTCTACTTTTTTTGTACTATAGGAATTGGAATCGTAAAATTTTCATAACGCCATAAATTTTTCCCTATTAATTTTACTTCGACAAACGTCATTATCTCTTTCAACGTTTAATTGACATACTTCTCAATAATGCGAAGTATGTCGCAACATTATACGAAAAATTATTTATGCAATGGACGCAAGTTTTGTTTACATTGGTTAATTGGTGTATATTACCAACAAAAACTTTTTCGGAACACAAAAAACGTTTTAGATTTCGGGATGATACTATGTAAACGTACAATGATTACACAATTATTTTGTTTCGTGGCGACGACTATAGCAAGATTCTGTTACAAGATACAGGTAAATTCAAATTTTCATTATCATTTTACAAAATTAAACAAGTAAATTCTTAACACTTTGTGTTCTTTTAATTGTTATTTCAATGTTAAATAATGAAGACTTATTTCGAAATCAAATGAATTCGGAATTAAAAATTATATTAGAACCATATAAATATTAATTGTGAAATATAGCTTAAATATTATAATAAATTTTTATAGAAATGAAGAAAATTTAAATTAATGACTTCATGGATATTTTATAAAATTACAGACAAGATTACAGAGAAATTAAAAAACTCAAGAACTGAGGCAATGTCATTTAAATTAAAGTTATTTGTTTTGTTTTGCATGGCACTCTGTAAACTGCTTAAAGATGGAAATTTTAATTTACCTGTATCTCGTAACAAGATCGTTGTATATTTTTAAAAAGAGGCTCATTGGATGCACATTTTAATTCTGAACAACTTTTGTATTTTAATCTTTGTTCTAACATTAATGAAAAAAAAATTAACCAGTCAATTTCCTATATAACAAAAAAAATAGACACTTAATATAAAAAAAAAAAAAAAATTAAGAAGCATTTTTAATTAAAATTATATTAATGTGCATTGTTTCTTATAGGGATATGAATACATATGTTTTTGTAGATATTTATACTTTCAATATGGAAGGAGAGCCTCTAAGAATGACATGAACGGCTCTTTAAAAGTATGTCACTTGCAAGAAAATACACGTTGATATGTCTACAACACTTAAAAGGATCTTTAGTTTCAAGAATGTTAGTCGACAGATTTTGGTGGCAGCGTTGGTTCATTACCAGATGTTACGAACATCGTTAGAGTATTTACTGAGATATCATTACGCAAATTATTTATTCTTCAAATCATAGTTTTTGATAACACTATTATTATAGCAATAAATATACAATGGTGGTTTTAAAAGATCGTGGCTCAAAGCTTCGAAATATAGTAAACTAGATTTTTTTTAACACCTTTATAAATTTTAAAAACTAAAAAAAAAATTTTAAGATCAATATTTTATATTATCTAATAATTTTTAACAACTAATTTACTTAGTATAAACCTAAACAATATTTGAATGTATTAATACAAGCCAAAATATAAAATGAAATTATAAGTTAATTTACAATTAAAGCGACGAAGCTTCTGAAACTGAACTCTACATTTATAAAATATTAATAATATGCTATTGTATTTATATTTCATTTGTTTCAATATTATTAAATAAATTATAATATTCCATTTTGCAAGNTTCGTTTAAAATATTAAATTAAATTTCTATTAGAACAATTATCTTTATAGTTCAAAACCAAAAACAAGTTTCTATAAAAAAAATAAAAATTAATATATACGTACATAGATAGCTTTAATTTTGTTTCATCTTTACCTATATTATCTCGTAATATTTTAACCCCAATGCCATTAAGGCGTGGTCTGACAAGCTGGTTAAGTATAGTACAGATGTACGTAGATGCGTGTATCCACTTAGAAGTAACATGCGTACAATAAGTGATTCTTAAGTGTTCACTATATTAACTCTATTGAAAATGTGCTGATCTATAGAAATCTCTTACATCTTAATGTATAAGATAATATAAAGTATATTTCTGTGATAAATTTTGCACTTCAGATATTAGAAACTTTGTTGTGTTACCAATTTCAGTAATTTATTGTGGTCATTAAATCATGAATCTTTTTTTTTTTTTTTTTTTAATGGTTCAAGCCGTTTTCTTTTGATTATTTTTATTGTTTGAATGGTTATTTGAATTAGAAGAAAATAATAATCCAACATTAATTCAAAAATTATAAAAGTCCCTCTCTCACTCAAAGTAGGACAAATTGATAATTTTCAATGTAAAGAATTTTCAAAATAGATATTTGGTGGGTATGCAATTTCGCTTCCGGGCAGCCTTAAGTCTCCTAGGCAAGTTTTTTTGTTTTACAAAACATTTTCTCAAAATTCAAATCAAGTATAGTAGTTAAACAAAACTTTTTTTTTTTTCGTATTTGTTTGATAATGTTACAACATAATTATAGTAATATTACTAAACATTTTTTAAGAGCTCGTTTACCAATTTCACATTACATGTATAGTAATTTTACAAAAGGTTCAAAACCAATAAGTTCTGTAATATAAGAGCAAGGTATTGTAAATTTATAAAACATTTGATGTTCTATTTGTTTAACTACTTTCAAATATGGTTTTGTAATTAATTAATAAATATTGAAATTTACAATGAATTCTTTGTTTTATAAATTATAATATTAATTCGTGATTTTTCAAAAAATTATAACCAATTAAATTACAAGTAATGTTTTCAAATTTCAGAAGCTTTTTATGGGCTATCGTTCAATGTTTCAGTGAAATTACAATGCGTGTACCGTTTTTACATAATAATTGCTGAATCACAACTCATCTTAATAGGTTTTCTGACATTTATTGAAAAATTACTTAAATTGTATTTAAATTTTGTATTAATTTACACTAATTTGTAATTTTATCCTTCTTTTATTTTGAGGTAAAAAAAAATTCTTTAGAACTCTGTCTATTTAACATTTTTCTTCCCAATACATGCCACAAGTGCTTGATTTTATTTAAATAAAACCAGTGTTCAGATGTTTTTTGCACTTTCCGGCAATTGTAGACAAGCTATTCTTTTATAACCATAGGTATGTATGTATTTTAGGTCGTTATCTTAGGTAAAATATAAACGGTCCAAAATATCTAATTTTAATTTATAATTTTGTAAAATTTTTTGAAAGCACTTCACTTTATTTGATGTGTTTTCAATAAAGTACAAATTTCCTGTCCCATAAGCTGGTATATTATTTCAGTTAACGTATTAGGTAATTGATAAAATTAAAAAATAGAAAAAAATATTATATTTCACGATAAAAAATTATTAAAAACATTTGCTAACAAGTACTGTTATAAAATACGCAGTATTGAATAGGTTATAAAAAAAAGTAGAATGCAATTCAAAATTCTTTTTATCCATAGAGAGATTATTTAGAAACCCTCCAGATTTGTATGGACACTCCAATTACCAGTATGCTATGAAATACGAGCCGATAGTCTATTGTTGAACCGTTTGTTTTTGTTTTAAGGGTCGACAAATGAAGCACATACACCGTATAAAAGGGATATTCATAAGAATCATTGCCATAGCACGAACGATATTATATACGTTTGGTTTGCCGCACAGATATTCATTTGTTTTTATTTCTCTCGTTTATTCTCTATTTGTAATATAATCTAGAAGCTTCGGGCACAATAATATCACTCTAAAATTTATAGCTCTATGAACAATATAATGTTAAAGTATTAGATTCTGAGTTTCATATCTAGTTTTCATATAACATTATATTTTATTTGATAACGTTTTCAAGAAATCGTTAAACTATATCGATTTAATATTCTTTTATTACTCGTTCAACTAATAAATATAATATTTCTTTTAAAAACTTTTCCTGAAAGTATTCATTTAAGAAACTTTTTTTTTTCTACCGTTTGTCAAAAATTTTCGAATTCAATTTAAAATTTAAACGTTTATATTTCGCTTGAATACCAATTGATTGATTTGAATTTAATTTTAAACTTAAAACAGCATTTGTTACGCTTGGTAGGAAACAAAAATGTGATAAAAAAGAATGTTTTTCAATTTAATCAATCTTTGAAAGTACTTACATAAATCAAACTGTTTGATTTATTTTTTATTCATTGTTTGTTTGTATAAAAGAAGTAAATTAAAGTATCTTTAAGTTTAAAAATAATTTATGTTAATTAATTGATATTTTTTCTTTTAGATAAATAGAAATTTTCATTTGAACAAATAAAACTCATTTTAAAGTAAATAAACAAATACAAAATTAAAATGATATACATACTTAATTGAATTTTTTTATTTTATACAAATAAATTAACAAAAAAAATTAATTACNATTAACAAAAAAAATTAATTACATGCTTTATTTTACTTTTATACCTTTAAAATATAATAATGAAATAATTATAACACACAAGAACTTTAAAGAATTTTTAATTAACGTCAGTTAAAATACAATATATCTAAAATATTTTTGACAGAATTTTTTATATATTAAAACTTAATATAACCGTAGCTATTTTTATATAAATGGACTATTCGTTGGGATAAAAATTATCTGAAAATGGTATAATTTAAATAAATGCACAATAAAAACAATTTCAAGATAATAGAGAATTATTATTGATTACTCATATTTCATATACTTGAGAATAAAATTATGTTAATACAAATTTAAATAACGAATAAAGATAAACTGTTTTTCTTTAAATTAAATTCTGTATTTATATGTAATGTATATCATATAATATTAAACACGCAATTTGATAAGTGGTATTTTGAGTCAAAAAATTGATTTATTAATGTCTCAATTCTGGGAAAATTAATTTTTAAAGATTTTTTACAGGTGTGTTTTTAGCAACAAAATTTTTCCCAGCAACTACTTTGAAATGTACCGTTTAATAAAGTCGTACCCTATACCAGCAACAAGCTAGCAACAACTCTCATTTTCAGATTCTAGTTTATACGTAATTTTATCGACGAAATAAATTGTTTATATATCTTGCAGTAATATTAAGATAATCACACCATATGTAGTTTATTCATTTAACAACGATTATTGAACTTATTTATAAGTAGATTTTTTTAAGACTTTTTTTAATCATTAATAACAATATAATAAACAATATGCATAAGTCAAAAAGTGTCAGCAAACTTTTACGAATTTTATATACAGATTAACAGTGACTTCATACTCAGATAACGGAGATTTATTTACAAATATAATGAAAGAAAAATAATTGCCACAATATATTATTTATTATTCAATAATATATTTGATAATGTGTTCCAAAATTGAATGAAGAGTTGAAAGAAAGTAAAATACTTATTTAACTTAATAAAGATATCGGAATAATTAGCATTGGTATCACAACGTTTAGTACAAAATATACTTTGACAAGAATGTATTTATCATTTTCCAAAATTAGGAAACTAGATATATTTAAATCGTAATCGTAATTTTAAAAAAATATTGAATTCTAAATTGCCTATAAATTTATTTTACGTAATTAAGTTTTTATATTGAAAAAAAAAAAGAATCTAAGGCATCCTGTTATTTATATAATAGTGAGAAAAAAATTGGTTGTTAAAGTCCCTCTAAAATCATTCTCAGTACCTAGCTCTATTATATGATATATTATTTATTTTAATTATATATTGAATTTAATTAAAAATCTTTCGAAAACTCGAAAAAGAAAACATGTTTTTCAATTCTCTAAAAACTGATTGAACTCAAATATCAAAAACGAAATTTTATTTTAGATTTTAACGAACATAAATAAATGTAGGTGCAAGATTAAAGTTTAAACTAGTTCAAACGAGAAAACCTAGCATTTTATAAGCCGTTTTAACAATGCATACATACATATATGTATACTTGATTACTTTTAATTTAATAAAATGAAATTTGCCTCAAAGTTAAATAAAATATGTCGTTAGCAATGGATAACAAAATGAGGAGAAGTAACATTAACATTTATATAATATGGAGTATTATATGTATATAGAGCAAAATTTAATTTTTAATTTAAAAAACGTGCTAGTAATAATAAGTTAAGTTAATACATTTCACACATGGCTCATAAAACAGAAAAAAAAATATATTGGAAAAATCAAATATAGAAGTTCGCACGAAGTATGGTATTTTATTTTCCAATAGAGAAACTTAAAAATAATAGTATTTCGTCTCGTATAACCTCAATAATAATTCTACAACGCAACACACTACAACGAAACGAAAACGAAACGACAAAGGTAGATTATCCCAAAAAGCAATAAATCCCTCGTATATAACATCCGCGTCGGCTCTGGACTGGCGACGTTCTATTTTTTTCTTTTCCCATGATTCACATCGATTCTTCTTTTGCAGTCGCGAGTGCGGTGTATGCTATAAGAGAACTCAATGAAAGACTCTACTGGCACCATGTGTGTGTGTGTGTATGTGCACGGCTTTCTACTGACGTTCAAATGATAAAAAATCTGTTAAATGACATCGTTTATCTTTTATATACCAAACGGACGGTGGTGGACGATTCGCGAACGGGGTTAGCAATAAATCTGACAGAGTTGTATCAGGTTGATTTGACAGGCCCTCAGGCTTATACATCTCATCTATAATACTATAGGTATCTATAGTCAGCAGAATTGTGAATTATATGTTTTCAAAGATTAATAGCAGTCCTACAATTGATCTATTTTACAATATATGTAGTTACCTATGTAAACTATAAATTTTATACCAAATTCCGCAATGAAATATGTTACATTTTAGAAAATATTACACTATAAATAAAATACGTTAACAGTAAAAGTTATATTATAGAAAAAACTTATCGATCAGCAATACATTAAATATAAAACAAAATTGGTGAATTATATCCAATCAGTTTATAATTAGTTGTGGCGACAAAAATTATACATCAAATGAAAGGATTTTAATTACAAATTTACTGCCGAAGTGATCGAGTTAATGTTTAATTCTGTTTTCAAAATATTCGCAAAACAAAAATGCTGAAAATCAGCAAAAAACACTTAACAAACTCAAATTTTATTTTAAAATCCCTATTAAATGAAAGAAATTTTAATGGCGCATTACCAAAGAACAAATAAAAATCTTAAAATAATAGGAAATATAGTTGCGACTGCACTATTGAAGAGCGCATATTAATAATTAGCAATTTGCAAAATAGATCATTATGAAAATCGGTAAAAATCTCTGATGTATAACCTCACTTTTTTAGTTCGAATATTATAAACTATTTAAGGGGGCGTTTACTTATTTTAAACCCAAAAAAAGTGTTTTTTGGGAATTTTTTTGAGGAATATGAGTAAAGGTATAAATTTCGGATTTTTAGCATCTTATTTAATGACGTTTTGAGTATCTTCCTGAATTTTTTCGAGTCCCTATTAAATCTGTAGCACACCCTAGGTGGGTGCCGAAAATTTATACACGGGCGGGAGCTCACAGGTCATCACGGTCATCTGTTACAAAATCGGCTAAGAAAACTTTAATCTACATAAAATTTTCTGGAGCTTGTGCTACTCTGAGATCAAATTGTTGAAAGTTCACAAAATGTCAGCCACCTGAAATAGTAGTCGATTTTTGACCACTTTTTTTAAACTTTCAAGTGTCCGAATTTTTTTTAATGATCATAAAAATGGCTGATTCTAGCACAAACTTCAATAAATTTTGTCTTCTTTAAAATAAAACAACTCAGCTCAAAATCGGTTCAGTAGTTTTTGAGTTCTGCTCTCGTCCAGTTCGAAAAATGTTATTTCGAAACATCAGATGCGAAACCGTGACGCCCATACACTTAATATGTTAAGTGCAGAACGGCATCAAGTTCAAGCAAACCGTTTTGCAGAGATAATTCAGACTATAAAGGGAATCGAAAAAAACAAAAAACAAAATAAAAAAAAATATTTTTTCATCGAGAAATAAGTAAATGCCCCCATAATTACAAATGCAATTCCACAAAATGTCTATAAATATCTAGATCAGTTATATACCACGAAAATAACAAATTATAAAATTTTAATTATAATTATCATCAATCACATTTAATTAAATTAATTAATAATAAAACCAAATTAAAAGGATATAAAAAGCATGATACAGCAACAAAGATAAATAATCTAAACTTTTACATTACATCTCTCAAAGCAGGAATCTATAATAAACTACCCTTACTCAGGCTGATTTCCAAACAAAAACAACACATCAAAAGCGCTAGCGTCATGTAACACTAATTTTTATAATTTCTCAAATAAATTACGTACAAATGGACTGGCCAGAATTAATCAAGTCATCTGATTTAAATTTTAAATAAAACGTTTCTCTCTCCCTGTTTTAGTTCTCATTTTTTTCTTTCATCTACTAAATATATACGGACCATATTTAAATTCTATGTTAATTTTTAAAGTAATTAAAATTATTTCTTTTAAAAAAAAAGGTCTCGAATAAATGAAAAGTATACAAACACAAAATTACGAGTCATTATAGATAAATCTATAAAATAATTAAATTTTATCATCATAGTGTGCTGAAACAAATGAACACTTAGATGGCGAATATATACATTTCATTTGTTTATTATATTTGAAGGTTGATTTTAATTTTGACAGAAAAATAAATTTATAAACGGCACCAAACATTACTAATTATTTTTAAACAAAAATTGAAAGATACTTTTAAGATTTTAAAAGTTATTAATTAGTTTAAAAATGAAATACAAACAAAATAATTTTATAATTTGATTTTAATCTAAACTTAACCTAAAATAATTTAATGACAAAGAAAATTAAATATTGATAAAAAACTATTCTTTTGAATGATATACGATAGGATTATAAGAATAAATTCTAAATACGATTGTTTCTTTGTTATAAAATTCACAAACAACAAAGCGCCATTAATTTTTTCGTTATCATTTTACGAGTATAGTTCCAATAGTATACGGAAGTTCTAAAACGAAAACCAGTGTTATAATACATCACAAGCGTGTTTGAACAACATTAAAAAAGCAATTTTTACCTGCAACAATGTTCAAATATATTTTGTATTTCAATGCGTTATCAATACAAATAGGAAATATGAAGAGAATTTTTATTCAAATGGTTTTATATTACAAATAAAAATGTTGCTACAAAAAGGCAAAAAAAATTAATCAATGACCATTATTTGAAATTTGTTTATTTATCTTCATATTAGTAAAAATGTTGGGGACAAAAATAATTATACATATGTAGGTCAAAATGGTAAAAAGTATTAAATCTAATATTGAGTTTTTCTTTCGATTGTTTAGATTATACTTTATACATACATAATGTCTCTCATTTTTATCAAATGTATTTTCTATATCTAGTAGCCTAGTAGAAATCTTAATTTGCCGCTGCATCCTGAAGTGCATATAGTCGTCGCCACGAATCAATGTAGTTACATAATAATAAGGAGATATTTTACTTTGACATACGTTATTACTTTTTTCATCTTATTAACGCTTAGTTGACATACTCTTTAATCATGTAAAGTACGTCGCAACTATATTCGAAAAATTATTATGCAATGTACGCAGATTTTGTTTACATTAGTACCCGTACAATGATTACGCAATTACATTGTTTCGTGGCGATGACTATACATAGCTTATTTCTTGATCTCACCAAACTTTTTGATTTTATTTTATGTATAAATTGTTTTTTATCCGAAAATAATGTGTCTATTTACAACCTAACTTAAAATGGAAAAAAAAAAAAAAAAAAAAACCAGATGATAAAACTGCTGTATTTCTAATTACTTGATTTTGCCATATTTTGACTTAATAATTCTGATTTTATTTTAGAATTAAGTATAATTTTTGTGAACAAATAGTTACTTCAGGGGGCATTTTTTCGATTAAAATAATTTTTTTTTCTTGCATTTCTTATTCCGTGTTTGTGCGTGATAGTCTCGCGTCTGATATTAAACTTTCGTCAAATTTAAAACACGTTTTTCTCGAAATGATATTTTTCAAACTGGGCGGGAGCAGAACTCAAAAAGTACTGAACTGATTTTGATCTGAGTTATTTTATTTTAAAGGAGACAAAATTTATTGGAGCTTGTGCTAGAATCAGCCAGATCTTTTAAAATAAATTCGGAAACTTGAAAAAGTCTACAAAAAGTGGTTAAAAATCGACCACTTTTTCAGGTAGCTGCCATTTTATGAATTTTCAACAATTTAATCTCAAAGTAGCACAAGCTCCAGAGAATTTTATGTAGATTTTAGTTTTCTTAGCCAATTTTGTAACAAATGACCGTCATGACCTGTGCGCTCCCGCTTGTGTTCCAATGTCCGGCCTGCAACGCTCGGACGTCCACCCACCTAGAGGACATTACAGATTTGATAGAAACTTGAAAAAATTCAGAAAGATACTCAAAACGCCATTAAATAAGATACTGAAAATTCGAAGTTTATACCTTCAATCATATTCCTGAAAAAAATTCTAAAAACAAAGTTTTTTAGACTTAAAATAAGTAAATGCTCCCTTATTCAATCATAATGTGTCTTGGAATAAGAAAGAAATATTTGTTTTTAAATTGTTTTTCTAAATTCCTAAAATATTTAATAGGTCCTTAAGAACTACGCGCGACCGCTGTTATTGCAAATGACTCCGCACCCGCTTGATACTTAATATATTTATTTCGATCGAAAATAATTTAAGAAGTTAAAATTAAAAAAAAATAATAAATTATTACGATTAAAGATGTTTTTTTCTAAGACTTATAAGGTTAGTTTTAGTTTAAGAAAATATAATACACTTTGCTTATAAAAGTTGCATGTTATGATCGAAGTTTGATATACAACTCACATAATTTTTCCTCGACATGAGCGCTCAATTTTTTATTTATTTTCGTAATCATTTTAAAATCTAGCACCATCAATCAAACTTAACTGCTTCGTGCAGGAACTCCCAGTGATGTCCAGGATATATAGGACAGGGGTGGAATATGATAAAATTATGATATACATCTGTATTACTCATATATATATATTCATATTTTACCTGTTAAACTTAATCGCATTCTAAATACAACAAAATCAATAACCAATTTGCTGTACAATTTCGTTTTAATCAAATTTTGATGAAATTCGAAACAAAAACGACAATTTTAAAGAAAGTTTTAAATGCTGTTATTTTGTATTTATTCATTTATGTTTGTTTTACTTTTTTTATTGAAATGTAACTTATTCAACAAAAGAATTTGTTTATTATAATTCGTTTTATTTTTATCATTATTATCAGTATTCTAAATAGTTGAATAACGTAAAATTTTAAATTTTACTTCACAGTACATTTCTTTTAAACAATTTTATTAATTGATAAGGCTTTCAGCTTTTAAGAAGCAATTTTTCTAGATGAATTTTTTAAATTATTTAATATAATTCAAACGTTTCGACAGGTGAAGTGCTGTCTACTTCAGACAAAAATTGAATAATACAAAACAAAACATATCAGAGCAAAGCTAACTTCGATATATGTTTCAAAACTGACAATCAAGTCATGATTATCGAAGCGTTGCTTTTTTGTTTAATAATTTAACCTAATAATTTTGTTTTACAATTTTTATAATTGAAACTATTTAAGGAAACAATAATTATTTTTTTAATTATTAAAATACTTCAATATTTATTTCATTTTTGAACAACTTAAACATTATATTGCAATATTAGTCACTTAAGTCCTTGTCAGTTTTAACTTAAACTTATATTAATTTAATTTTATAGTTAAATTCTAGATCTAATTAATATGTTAATAAATTTATTCAAAATTGGGAAAAATTTGCATCTAAATGGACATTCCTACAAATGTATGGCCCGTTTTTGAGTAGGGTTTCGCCTAAATTGTAATTTTCGTTTTTAAATTAATGATACTAGTATATATTCATTGAAAAATTTTCTCTACCCCTTTATCGTTTAAATTTCATTCCTTAATTATTTAGATGCTCTAAGATTGAAGCTTAAAAATACAAATATCTTTATAATAATAATTGTTATAAGAATACAAAAATAAAGAGACAAAAACAAAATATTTTCTATACATAAAGTTAAAAATGAACAAGTAAATAAACAGAATGCAATGTAACAAAAAATGATTCGTTGAAAATACGTTTAACGAAAAACCATTGCTCTGAAAATACCGTGTAATTACAGTGTATTTTACGGTAAATGCTTCGATCTTGAGTGAATGTTTTTAAATAGTTCATAATGTTGCTGCTGTTCAGATAAAATATACCACATCAGTTTTAAACTCTATTAGAATCCAATATTTAATTAAAATGTTATATAACATTGTTATATTTTGTCTATATACATGTTTTAACTTTAATGATTTGTTTTATAACATAGAACTTTCAGTTACACGACATTTTATTACATAATTTATTTTCGATTTTATTTGACAGCCATTGTTGTAAATTTCTACACTTTAATATTGAAGTTAAATTTATATTTCTTTGTAAGAAATCGATAGATTGTTTTACAACCGCATTTTAACAAAAATTAAAACTAATAATTTGTTACAACTGAAATATAAAAATAACAATTTACAGAATTTGATTTAAGATGTACAAATCTTATTTAAGCGGGAACCCCATCCTAACAGCTCTAAAAAACAGATATTCAGAAAAAATTTTTAAGTATTAAATAATAATCGAATCATTTTGGGTTTTTTACTATATTATTGCATGTATTTTAATTATTGTTACTTTTTTTTTTTTTTTTAAATAAATATTTGGAGCCGTGGTAGCCTTCGGCGTCTTACACCTTCAAAAAAAGGCACCTCCATGGGTGTCAGTCGTGATCGTTCAAAATGGTTTAGATTTCTTTAAGCTATATTAAATTGGCTTTCATGAAGCATAAATTTTTTTTTAAATTCAAAAAATTGCAAAAATGGCTGCAGTTTGAAAAAAAAAATGCTATAATTTTGTTTATAAAAAATCGAAATATTAAAATATCAAAAAAATCCTGTGCTTCACGATGGAAAAAAACAGTTTTACACATTGCCGATAAAGATTAAAATGATTTTATTGAATGGTTCCCGATTTCTGAGAAAAAGTGGTACCCAGTTTGAAAAATCTCTCTTTTTGGTACCGTAGTTAACGTATTGTACGTCCTCCACAATTCTTCTTGTATCTTTGCAATGACTTTGAATATCAATAAACCCTTTTAGAGGTTCATTCTAAACAGTATAAGAAATAGATTTATAAAAAAATCGATTTTTGGAAAGCTTCAGAGTGGGGTCCCCTCTTAAAAATAGAGTTTTATAAAAAATTTTTTCTAAATTTCAACAAAAATATTTACTAAACGTTGTCGTCATTTGTTTCATTTTGAGTTATAAATAACATAATAGTATAAATTACATTTATGAGTACTAATAAACTAAAATTTTAAAATCAATTTTGTAAATTTATTTATTATAATACGAAATATAAATAACAATACATTATAATGTTCTAATTAATAATTTTATAGAAGCTGATTGAAACTTATATTTAATTCTCTTTGTACATAACCTTCAATATATTTTTATTTTTATTTAAATACCTACAAATACTTTTTCCAGTAACAACATTTGTATGTATTCATTTGATGATTAAAGCAATCGATGAAGTTAAATTAATTAAAAAAAAAAAACGTTGTTATAAAACAAAGCATAATAATTTTTTTAAATAATATTGTATTTATGTTTTACCTTTTTCAACAACTACTTCGATTTATATGTATACAAATATAAAATAAATATTTTGTACCGTACATAAATAAGTTGGTTTAAATTGTTTATTTATATAAAGAAAAATATAAAGAGTTTGTTTTTAATATAAAAAAAGTTGAAAATAAAAAATGAAGTAAATATAAAATACGTAGCAGGATTTAGTTTATATTAAACTAATTTAAAACTGAATAAGCTTCGCTTAATCAAATGAATTATTGATTTTCTGTGCGCAGATGGTATGCAATGTAACATAACCTACTCTTGGGGTTGGGTGTTGGGTTCTGGCTCCTGGGTGTATATTATTAGGTAGGTAGATGAGATACTAGATAAGGTATCTGCTTACTGTTGTGAACTTGCTATAGCATCTTGTTGGGTGCTGTAGGCATGTTTTTGTTGGCTAGTTTAGAACAGAATAATCAGTGGCAGTTGGGTCTGTATATCTTGAATTAATATCTCTGACGATATGTATAAGTATCTTTACTTTGTTGCCACAACAATAATGAACCAATTTTAATCAAATTCATGCTGTGTATATTCAAATTTAAGGTAAATTATTCAAAAAGTAAATCTTTCCTGATAATAATTCTGCGAAATATCTTACACAATAATTATAATAATTATAGATTATATCATCATTATTATTTTTTGTAAAATAAACATTATAAATTTTGATTAAAATATCTAATGGTTCATAGCCGTACATCGTAATAAAATCAACACCATGTTGAATTATTTAAGTTATAATGGTTTTAACGTTTCACATAAGTTTAATGTTTGTAGTTAGTAATTTTATGTATGATGAGAGCAGAATTATACCCTTAACTTCAAAAGCAATTTGTTGTTACAAATACAAGGATAGCCAACATTATATAAATAAAACCGCTGAACTACTTCTTTGGTACATTAATATATACCGGTTCAAATTTAATTTAGCATCCGTAATTAAACATTATATATATATATATATATATATATATATATATATATATATATATATATATATAAAAAAAAAAAAGTTT
>NEEE01001870.1:52672-70587 GCA_002278615.1 Pogonus chalceus
ATATTTATATAACTAGAGAAAATATTTGAATAATTTATTATGTTTATATGAAAAATATAATCGCCACTTTTGGAAAATTAGAACCCTTTTAAAGAAGCAATTTTGAAAACGAATCAAAAAACTTTGATCATAATTTTGAATTTTTGACTTCCTCTTAGGACAAGCTATATCAAACAAAATCAGTTATTTAGGGAAAATTATTATAAATGCTTTAAAACAATCTATTACTTGACAAAAAATGTTAATTAAAAGATAACATATAATGAATAGCATTGAACTCCAGTTTGACAATTTCTGATTGTGAGAATTTTAGAAATTTATATAATATTACAAATTATCATTTACATAAAGAAATAAAGAATAAATATTTATGTAACACTAATTGGATTGATATATCTGCAAGTAACTACAAAAGTTTATCCAAAAATTGATGTGCACAGATTTGTTTTTATTGTATCACTTCTAGTTAGACATTCTGATAGTGGAACGTGTCACAAATACGCAAATCAACTCGTCCGAACAATAATTCCCTAAATTATCATCCACAACTAGCGAACCAAAATATGTATATATTCAAGCATTCCTAGTACTACCCACATCATCTCGTAAAGTTAGCTCGTTTCGTCGCCATAAATCTAATTAACAAACACACCTGACATGAACATACATCAGCATTGTCACGAGTAAACAAAACCTTGCTGGCTGCGCCATCTTCAACCGCAATGCAACAATTAATAAGATGATAGAAACTGCGGAAAGCGCTAACAAGAATATTGGGGGAGCTAGATCTTCAATGAATATACTTTACATTTTGTATTACTGCAAATAACACCAATTCAGAACAATATCTAAGACTTATAATTTCATTTTATGGTATATTCTAAATAAATTTTGATTAATTTGCAATTAGAACTGCGTTTTTAAAAGACTGCAAAGTTTATTGAGGAGACAAATATAAAAATGTTTCCTGAAAGAATGATGTAATTGTGAAATTTGAAGAATCACGGGTATGTCTGAATTGGAGACAAAACGGAGCTGAGCATCGTAGCGTAAAAATCCAAGTAATTGAAAACGATTAGTCAGTCGCGAGTTGAAAACAGCCGCCGGCGAACAAATCCGGCTCTCAAAAACAATAATCCAATTACCGCCCACTTGAATGGGTCCCTCATAAGGGTGCATGTTGGCAGCTACCATTGCTGATGAGGGCTGCTGGCTGGAAGACTATGTTGCAATTATTGCGCTGCATCTTTGCTGTGTTTTATACATGTCCTTTGTGTCTTATACAAGATATGAAATTTCTTTTATATTTATACATAGATTAAAATGTTTTCATTTTCCTTTGTGCTTTGAAAATATTATTCCATACAAAGAAATATTTTCTTTTTTTACATTTATTAAATCAGTTTCTTTTGATAATATATAATATTAGGATTTTCCTTCTCTCCCGATTTCATATATCGAAAACATTTGTATAAAATAACAAATTACACAAAATACATTACGTATATTTTACAAAATAAATTTAAATAAAGATATGACTGTTTATTTTTATCGACTAATATGTTGTTAATTGGTAGAACTTTACAAAAACTAAAGTTATAATTATTTTAATTTTGATTAATTAAACTAGAAAGAAAAATATAAAATAAATAGTCTTTAGCGTTCGCCGGATTTGATGAATTATGAAAAATTGAATATTTCAGTCGTATGTGACTTGAATAATATTGTAGAATGTGAATTTGAACATTAAAAATCAGTCGTTCGATCCCCTCTGATAACCAATTCACCTGAACATAAAATTGATGACTAGGCAATAAAACAATCACCCTAAAATCCAAAAACCATACTCCTATGCGACACATTTTCGTTCGTAATATGAATTATTAGACACAAATGGGACGGGATAAATGATACATCGTACCCGGACATGAAATTCACATGACGTTCCAACCGATACGCTTCTGTACACTCCATAAAAATGAAATTCTACCGGTTTTATGATACCTATTGGTTTCTATTGAGTTATTACTTTTAACAATGATAAAGAAATTTATTAAATACATCAAACGATATTATTTTTTTGAACTTACTCATGCAAACATTAGTGTATTGTAAAACAAAATGAAAAGAATAATGCTGTTATCCATGCAAATATATTTAATAATTTCTAATTAATAAATTAATTGTTCTCATCAATTCAAGTATATTGAGTTTTTTGAATAAGTTTCCTTGTATTTCTTATTCAATTGTTCTTATTATTTTTTGTTTTTGTTAAATTCTGAATTTATATACAAACATTATTATTTTTATTGATTTATTTACTTTTTTGATAAAGATAATGCAAAGTGAGCAAAACAATAGTAGAATTTAATGAAAAAAATTATATTAATATCTTATAAATAATTATTAAATTAAATAGTATTCATAGCAGTTGGTTTTTGGTAGAACAAACTGAGATTAAAATAATGTTTATTTAAATTTAGTATTTTCAAAACATTAATTCATAAATATTTCTGCTAAAATTTCCCAAAATATGAAATATTCACTTTTTGTTTTGTTATTGTAACAAAGAAAATACTTTAGATTGCAAAAATATCACAATAGTTTTTTAAATACCAAGTGCGGGAACGACTGGTTCACGGATAAGTGCTAGAACGAATCCGGGAACCAAGTTCACGCAAGAAGTATGTACAATATTTTTTGTACGAAAAGTTTAAAACTCATAATTAATTATTTATATTATTTTTAATGGTTATGTTTGACGTTTCATAGGTTACTGCTGTCAAATCAGACAGAATGTGTTGCCAACTGTGTTAATGAAATGCACTAAATTTATACTTAAAAATTAAATTTCATTCAATAATTTACCACTTTTTATAATTATTATTAGGAAAAGTAAAGTTTGAAAAACTATACTTTTTTATTATAAATACAGTTTTTTTATAGATCCTTTTAAAATAAAATAAAATAGGAGTGCTTTTTGTGTAACTTCCCGATAGACTTTCTGATTACAGTGCGGAAAGTAGAAATTTCAGATGTTGCTAAGGTAACTCAAATCAACACTTTTCAATGCATGAGTACGAAAATAATTTTAAAATAAATTTCTAATTAAGGATGTTTCTATACTTCAATAGCTTCACGTATTATTAATACATTTTTATCATAATTTAGTTACGAAAAAATTTTATAATTACATTTAAATGAATTTCAATGAAATAAATAATTGTTTATAATATTCATTAATAAAATTTTTTCTTAGTCAAATGCGTATATGTGCCATTTACTTTTAAAATATTGTTTTCAATGATAAAAAATAAAAAGTTGACACTTCAATAATTATTTCAAACTAACTTATATGTACATATATTATACGCGTTATGCGAGAAAACTTCCACTCAGCACAGATTCAAATAACGCGTAACGCATTAACCGTGTTATATGAAAGTCTCTTGTTATTTTTTAATGATATATTATAATATATGAAATTCGAGTTTTATTTTAAATGTGTATACCGAAATCTGCATGGTATATGATTATTATGTATGGCCATATAAATGGGCAAATAATGTTATTTTAGGGTGCCGGTGGGTAAAGCATTAAACTAATGTGAATCGTAGTTCGGTACCGTTCAGTACGATGCACCACAACGGTAACGTTTCAGCTATTATGCTTTTAGATTGAACAATGTCATTTCGAGCGTTTTTCAAGTTTCCCTCATCGGCTGCACCACTACCCGACTACATTCTAGTGTCAGCGTTCGCGTTTCGCGATTATGTTCCTTTCAATGAAAGCGAATTTAATATGTATGTATCGGACGGTTTCCGTTTGTGATGAATGGCTGTCATTAGTTTAGAAATGGATTTCAACCATTTTACTTTATAATAATGGCTTATTAAATGTGAAGAATACATGACATGAATTTATAATTAATAATCTGTTTATAATACCACGACAAACTTCATAATAAAAATGAAACAGCCACTTATTACTTGAACTTTGCGTGTTCGCTTATTAACTTTTCATTTAACTTTTTTCTTTATTTATTTATTTATATATACTATAAATTAAACTAACAAGGAAAGTATTCCGGGTGGGGACCGTCGATTTTATTGTGGCTGAAAAAACATTTTTAAACGCTGAAATGAACTTCCAAAGCTGGCAAACTTAAAGGCTAGTTTTAAGGTTTCATAAACTTACAGATAATTTTTTTTCAAGCATTCAAAATGACGAAAACAGAGCAACTGCAATCGAATGAACAGAAAAACGTAAACACATGTTTCTACCTAATTTTTAAAATATATATTTAAAGTTCAAAATAGCAACAAATAAGAATATACTATTTTCGGATATTTTAATTAGGCAATGTATTAAGGGGGGACCCCACCCTGAAAATTTAAAAAATCTATTCTTTATACTGTCTAGAATGACTCTCTAAAAGGTTTTCTTGATATTCAAAGTCATTGCAAAGATACAAGAATTTTGGAGGCCGTACAATACGTTAACTACAGTACCGAAAAAAACACGTTTTTCTCGAAATCACATTTTTCAAACTGGGTACCACTTTTTCTCAGGAACCATTCAATGAAATCACTTTAATCTTTAAGAGTCAGGTGTAAAACTCTTCTTTCATTCGTGAAGTACAGATGTTTTTTTTTTTTATTATTCAATTTTTTGTAAACAAATTTATAGCATTCTTTTTCTAACAAAAAAAAATGGTATTTTTTTGAATTTTCAAAAAATCCTATGCTTCACTACAGCTAATCTTATATAGTTTAAAGAAATCTTAACAATTTTGTTCTACCTTCTTTAAGGACTTATCACGACTGGCACCCATGGAGGTGCCTTTGTTTGGAGGTGACTGTTGCTGAAGGCTATTACGGCTCAATACTAATAATTTTGCGCCAAAAATTTTTTTTATAATAATTGAAATACGAGCAACAATATAGTAAAAAATCTTAAATGATTCGATTGTTATTTAACACTTAAAAAAATTTCTGAATATCACTGTCAGGGTGGAGTCGGGGAGATAGTAAATTTTGAAAGTCAACTATTAAAAATTATTCAAATATATTTAATTATAAAATACATATGTATAATGTATATAAATATTTTTTAACTATAAATTTNTAAACAAACAAAAAAACGTGACTAATTACTTGGAATAACATTAAAAAACGCAACAAATAACATTAACAATGTATAGATAGGAATAGGTACGTCGCAGTGTCCATTTAACCAACGAATAAAAGCAGAAATAATGCAGATGGAGCTAAAGCTAAAATAATGTAGACTGCATTAACAATGTTTTATACGTTTTTTTGTTACTTTCACATCGCCAAAAAATAAAAACAAAACATTGTCCGACGCGTATCCCAGTGTTAATGATCCATTATTACAACAAGCGAGCCGTCAACACGACTACACTCGTGTACATTGTTGCCACTAGTTCGCTTCATTTTATACTCTTAGACCATTAAGATAAAAATATATATTTTTACTTAAATTACTTTTTTATTAACAACACTATTTATACCGGATATAAAAATTTTAAGGATTTATACAAGTTTCGTTATGAATCTCATTTAGAATCACAAACATTAAGAAAAATATGTATGAACGTAAGAAATATATTTTGAATAGTTTATATTTCAAAAATATTTTATTCTAATACTTTTATAGATTTCATATTTCATTTCGGTATAATTTTCAATCATAGAATGGTTACATTTTGCGCAACTGTGCAGTATTATTATTTCACTAGTCATGTAATAAGTTAATATAAAGGTTATATTATCTTATAAAGCATAACCTCAAAATTGAGTAGCTATTTTTTTTTTATTAAAATACATATCTGCCAAAAATTTTTTATTTGAGAAGATAAATAGTCTGCCACATGTTTGGAATGACTATTCTGAGTTCATGGAACAGTAAGACTGTCTCATTCCAAACTTATTTCAGAATATACTATTATTTATGTGTACATATAAATATCTATTAATATTTAATTCCTTTACTACACTAATTAAATATTTGTAACTTTTTATTTTTAACAAATGTTTAATAATTTGCTATAACAACGAAGAACATTCCAATTTTGGTAATAAATATATGAAATATGAAATAAAATGAATAAATATATTTTCAAACATTATAATAATTATAGAATTAATAAAAAATATTTGAATTTATTAGATAAAAGCAATAAAAAATATATTGATCAATCAAAAATCGTTTAGAATGACTTCGAGACAGCGAAATGGTGGTGCTGCTGATAAATATTTTAAATCATATTATTAGAAATATAAATATCAAAGTTAAATTCACTAAGATGCAATAAATTTTGGATTAACATGAGAAATAAGTTACTTTAAATCATCACTTAAAAATCTTGAAGTTAATAAATTTACACAAAGTTTAGTAAGTAATCTTTTGTAATTTAGTAATTTACTACAAAAACCAAGAGTATGAAAACTCTAAAATAGTTTTGAATGACCTCAAAAGGGCAGGTAGTATGGTCGAGGTCAGAATTTTAAAGAAGTTGTTACTCATTTTAAATAAAAATGTGACTTGGACTTTGAATTCAACTTAAATTCATACTACTACTAGTTGCTTCAAGGTCCTTCAAAACAAAATTGTAGAAAGTGATGTTTCGAAAAGTTTTACCGATGATTTAAAAAAAGAGTTTCGTTGCTGAGCTTTACTTTGATAATACTATTTATTCTTAAATTATATTAAAATAATTTAAATGTAAAATTTAATTCCAATAGCAATAATATATGATATGTATACGTTGTAGAATAAGCTGGAGGTTTTATTTTTTGTAGTATCAATAATGAAATGCTCTAAAAAAGTAGTAGAATGATTGTAGTGTTGTTTGGTGACGTATCATTAGGTACACGTGGCCAAGACACAATGATATCGTATGCGCGTGCACCGAATGAAATGAAATTGGGTCTGACTGAACCACTCGACAGTCGACACCCAGTGAAATGTGAGAATGACAACGTTCGCGGTCGCTTCCATATACAGCACATCAACACAACGCACACGGGGGTATAAAAAATAAATATTTTTTGTGAACGTGCAGAGCGGGACTCACAAAAAATGTTTATATACTCTAATTAAAAGACGTACTGGGACACTCATATTACATGGACATGTACGTATATATTTAATGATACACATATCATATAAACTCATACTCCCTATCTCCTTCCTACAAGCATTACTGAAAAAAAATATTATCATAAAAGAATATCATTAAAATTTAGGCAAATTACAATTTTTATGTGCTTACTTAAAAAGTTAGTATAATAAATGAGTGCTCTTCAAATTTAAAAAATTTAAAAAATAAAATAAAAATATTTTTAATCTTCAAGCGGACGTACAGTCATTTAAAATGGCAACAATAAAACCATTTAATAAAAAAATATATTTTTTTCTTATACCTAGATATATTATCTTTGAGTTAGGAAACTATTTGTTGCTCAAAATTGTCCTTCAGAGGGTACCCCACCCTGAAAATTTCAAAAAATCAATTTTTTTGCATAAATCCATTCATTATCCTGTCTGAAATGATCCTCTAAAAGGATTTATTGATATTAGAAGTCATTGCAAAGATACAAGAAACATTTTGGAGGCCGTACAATACGTTAACTACAGTACCGAAAACTTTATGCCCGTTTTTTCGAAACTACATTTTTCAAACTGGGTGCCACTTTTTCTCAGGAAACATTCAATGAAATCACTTTAATTTTAATCGGCAATGTGTAAAACTNACCCAAATGATTCGATTGTAATTTAAAATTTTAAAAAATTCTTAAATATCGCTGTTTTTAGGGCATTCAGGGTAGGGTTGATTAGACTCCACGCGACTGCTTGAACGTTAAATAAATGAAACAACAAAAGGCGACTAACTGAAAATTAGTTGTTTTCTGAGTCATTGTAGTATAGAATATCACTCTTTTTTTTATAAATTGACATCTTTTAGTTAAGACAACTATGATCCCTAAATCAACCCTCATAACAAGTATCGCCTGTTCCCAGATATAAACCAGCTCGTGTTACTATTAGAGATAGTTTTTGTAGTAATAATCAGTGAGCCTATTGTTACAAAGAATAAATCGGCTGTATACAACCTTCTCAATAGGTTTGTTAGGGGCTAAAGTCTTGTTATTATTATCTAGCTTTTCTTTCAATGTTATTAGCGGCCTTTATAGGCGACGTTCTTGAACGTGACTAATGAAATTGATAAATAGTGATTAATGATATATTGATTATACATGATATGCTCTTTCATGTCATTTATACTCGATTTCAATAACTTATTCGCGGAAACTTTTTATTACTAGTAAAATGGTTTTAGTTTGTAATTATATTTTGTATTGTAAACACAATTAAATGTTTGACAATTCATAGTTCATATATTATATACATAATTTAATAATTAAATTTAAACTTTTAGTGTAAATTCTTTCGACATTTACTCAAGTTAAATTAACAAATATGACTAATATATTAACATTTTTCTAATTACGAATCATTTTCCACTTAGAACTTTAAATTAAGCTGTTGAAATGTTGCTTATATAGATAAATATAAAAAGTTGTTAAAAATTAGAATTATTTTGAAATATTTATTTTAATTTAAGTTCAATAGTTACCACCGCAAAATTAAAATCGAAATAATATAGAACTACCGTTTAATAAAGTCGTGCCAATAGAGCATCTAATATTATTTCAAATTTCTATAATATAAACATTTTTTCAATAAAAAACATTGTTCCTATGTCATGAAAAGATATTTATTTTATTTTTTATTACATTATTGATACAAACCTATACACTCAGAATTAGGTAACATATATGATTTAATGAGAAGCAAAGTTTAGTTTTTCTATTTTGTTAATAATACTACAGTAAAGGCCAGAAATAAAAAAAATTTCTACCCTTTATTCACACACTAAAACATCACTTTTTAAAATTTTCTTTGGAAGACCTTGAAACAGCCAGTGGTAATATGAGTTCTAATTGAGTTCAGAATCTAAAGTGAGCTGTTCAAATTACATTCATTAGTCTGTATTTGAGTATGATTGAAAATAAATTAAAAACTATTTTACTACCAGTCATTTTTAGAGTTTCATGCCCTTGCTCAAGGTCGTAACTAGCCTTTTGTGGACCTTGGGCAAGATTTTCAAATTTCCCCCTCACCCTAATGAACCATGCATATTCTAAAGCTCTTGTTCTTTCATTTTTTTTAAGTTTAATAAAAATCTTAATAAATAAATACAAATTATTATTTAAATTGTTTCTGTCCGTAATTTTATTTTTATGTAAAAACAATAAATTAAAATACCATTAATTTATTCAAATTGTATTTTTCTCGATTTTTTCAAATACATTAATTAAATCATTAAGAAAATAAAATGAATGAAATTTTTTTGAGCTGCCTTTCCAAGCCCCTTTTCGATCTGGGCCCTGGGCAAGTACCTCTGTTGCCCCTGCCTAGTTGAGGCCCTACCCTTTATAGTACCATAATATTTATACCGAAAAATATTTTTGTTTCAAAATAATACAAAGATTAATTTTCGATTAGTTAGTTGCAAAAATAACAATTACATTTAAAATATATATTTTAAAAGATGAATATATTAACCTACATTTGAAAAATACAATTCATCAAAACACAACAATAAAATAAGCATTCATTTCAGTTAATGATGTTTCTTAGCTTTAATCTAGAAAGTAACAGTATAGATATTTTCAAAGAGCAATATTCCTTCATTGTATATTCCATATAAAGGAGCGTAATAAAAGACGTGTCAGATTTATGTTTACAAACATTTCCATTTATGCTGCGAGGAAACGCAATAAAACTTGACCCATATCTTTTGTATATCCTAGCAAACAACCCTTAATTCTATAAAGAAAGATGAATATTAAAATTTTGACAGTCATTGGTAGGTTTTATACATTCAGGAAGGTCGCATTGTAGAACATGTGTGGAATGGAAAAGGATTTAAATACAATTTCGTTTTCAATATCATTTCAGCGTGGAAAATTAATATATGAGTATGCTGCATCATTCTACCAATTAATATTTTATTTACAACTCTAAATAATAAAGTTATAAAAAGAACCATTTCCATAAAAATATTTTAAGGGTATAATGGCTCTACTTTCGCAAATGAAAGAATTGTATGAATGGATAAAGCTATTTTCTTAAAATTTAAATATTTATAGCTTAGCTTGACGGATCCAAGGCTTGAAAATTGCTCTTGAAATTTATTTTTATTTTACTGTGTAGTGTTATTTCCAAATGGAAACGTACTATTTTCATTTATTATATAAATACTTTATTTTTGAACATAAATTTGTAAAAATACTTTAATACATAAGCCATTAAATTTTACAGTGTAACCACAACGACAGTACAAATATTTAAACTGCACTATAAACCAAGAAAAACAAATAGAACTGCACCATAACATGATGCTATTTTAGTCTCTAAATTCATAACAGAAATATTTATTTATGAAATACATTGTTTTTTTTTAGACGCAAGTGTCATCGTACTTCCCTTCAAGTTTACGTCTGTCTATATGTAACCATTAGGGATGAAGAAAACCGCCGAAAGTACGCGACTACGAAGGTGAGAATCCCCTGGGGCCTATCTCACTAGGGCCCCGTTTCAATGCACCGACATCGCACATCGCTCTAAAAGTAACAGCCATGCAGTCACTCCAAGTGCGTTATGAAAATTTATTCAATTTTTTTTTCTTCTTTTGTTTCTTTTCAGAGCTGTCTAAGTTCGAACTTCATAAATCTCATTGAGAATAAATGGATAACATAAATATGTTTTGACAGTTTATTGGTTGGTTATGTAGGCATCTATTTAATTTGAATATGTGTACAGCGGGTGTTCAGAAGTTAAAACGTTGTAAATATAATAAACACAAAAAACATGATTCAAAAATACGGAGAAAATTATTGATGAATCAAACTTATGAATTATTGCATCAATAATAGTTACACACAAGATAATTTTTCATTTGAGGCATGAATTGATAATATAAATTCCTGCACGAAATCATTCAATAAAGATCTTTTTTTTTTCTTACAACGATTATTCAATCACTTTCATTACAAATAAATCAAATTTTTCATTTTAAAAGATATTCAAAAAATAAATAGTTAAATAATAGTTAAAAAACTGGCATAGAGCCATTTTTTAAATGAACCTGTTTGTACAACAATTTGAATAAATATATAATATAAATTATAAGCCATTGTTTTAATATTTCGAAACAAAAAATAAAAAGAAAATTTCAAAAAGAACTATTTTATACTTGCACAAAAAAGTATGCACTGTGTAAACGACAGTGTTCACCCTATCTAGAGTGCAATTTCTTATCTTTAACCTATGCGCATACGCAGAACAGCCAAACGCCACCTCGTTGGAACTGTTGAGCGCGCAGTTCTATACAAGGATGATTTTAATTTGTTCATAAACTAGAATAATTACATAAAAAATTGAATGTTATTAATTAAAAGCGAATGTAAATAAAGGGTGCTTGCGTTCTGCAGTGCCTATATACGAGCCAGCAATTTAAATTTTATACTATATTCAGGGCCAGATTTAGAGTTGATAAGGCCCTAAGCTATTTGAGATATGGGGCCTTTTATAAGTATATATGATAATTGCTTATTCGGACAAATTTTTTTTGAGCCTCCAAGAAGCCTATACGTAAATCCATCACTGACTATATTTATTTAGAAAATAATCTTACAGTTAAATAGATAAAATGTAGTAAGTTAATATTTTGTGGTTAACAAGAGTGATAAAAATAAATTTTTAATTTGTTAAATTGCTTGTAACATCTATTAATATCAATTACAGTAAAATAGATACAAAACCACTCCAATTATTATATTTAATTACAATTACAACAAATTGTGCAAGTCATAACGCTTGTAATTGTATTAATATCCTTTGAGTTCAACACACATCTCTTATATTATAACAACATGAATATGTCCAATGAAAGTTTTATCATCAAGTACAAAAGACGGAACCGGAAATCTGTGTAAATGTATAGTTGGACGCAGTTGGACCCTTTTAGGGTGAACCTATTCAATTCAGAAAGAAAGTTACGCTACGTTTATTTCAGATAATGATCCTTACGTTGCCAACACGTGTACTGTGAAAAAAATTGATAGCAAAAAAAATGAATAGGCCCCGTCAACTACGATGTTACCGGCTTTTTAAAGAAATGGGCGCATGATGTATGGGGTCGGAGCGTGGCACTTTTATGGCATATACTAGTGCACTTTCGATATTTCCAAATTGTGGTACTTTGTTCGATTACTAGAAATATATTTCTTCGTTTCTTTACAACTATTGTCACTTTTGACCACAATGGCTATGTTCTATTCTTAGATTATGGGCTGTGAAAAACGTACATGTCTTTTTACTTTACTGTTGAATTTCTAATGCAAATTAAAACTTGCGTAATAAATTTCAATAGCTTAAATATTATCAAAGAAAAATCTAATCAATAAGATGCATTAAACACAAATGTACAAGTCATTAAGGTAATTTAATTAAGAAATTATAAGTAAAAGCTATTAGACCTAAGATTAATTATTTAAAAAATTGATGAAAAATTTATTTATACAATTATTCATAATATGAAAGCAAATAAATATAATGATATCTTTTTATTCCCGAAAAAATGTCAAGTAATCATTTATCACTCTTCTTATCTTTAAAACTAATATTTTTAATATCTTATAATAAATGAAATAATGAATATGAGTGAAAGCATTTGGAAATTATATTAATTATTAAAAAATTCATTACAAGAATAGTTTATAATAAATGATAAACAAGTTTATGCGCATTTTAGCTTCAACTCCATCTTTAGAAACATACAGTGGCTCACACTTAACGGCGAACCAGCCTTTCTCAAAAGTAGTAATAAAAAAATTATTTTCATAACTCTGACCAATTCATAATTCGATTTTCCTTAGCATTGATTTCACAAAATTTTTACAAAAAGATAGTTCAATTTTCCTCCATTGTTCCTATAAGCCACTTTTCAGGACTCCTTTATTAGAACCCTGTCAAATTGCCATTTTTCAACCTAATGTATCCAACAAATACTGGATAAAATTTGGGGAATTATCAGATATTTTAGCACTTTTAGGCAATTATAGAGAAGCTATTTTTCTGTAACCATTGGTGTGTATTTTGGATAGTTATCTGGGCAAAATATAAAACGGTCTAAAATGTCCAATTTTAATTTGTACTTTTTTTTTAATTTGTAAACATTATATTTCATTTTATCCATTGTGTTTTCAATAAAATAAAATTTCCCACTTCAACAAACCTATCGAACATTTCAATTTCAAAATTTAATGGTTGAAGAAGGTCTGTTGGTTTTAATTCTTGTACAAGCTAAATTTTGTGCGGTTTATGATGCAAATCCTTCCTTATAATTCTTTGTAAAGACTATTTTCGAACGTTTAATTCTTGACTCTTTTGGGATAACCTGTATTATTATCTTTGAAAATATATTTAAAAAAATAGATTTTCTGAAAATGTATTGTATTTATTATTGTTTAAATAATAAAGTAATTTTAATTATATTTAGCCATACTAATAATAGTTTCATATTATCATTTGAAATATAAATAATAATTACAAAAAAAAAATTAGTTTAAAATAGATAGAGCATGAAATTAAAATGCACTTTATAATCTTATCTAATTCGGAAACAAACTCATTTACAATACATGAAATTAAAACTTTGCAATAGTACTAACAAGTGTATTTACGTATAAAACAAAACAAATATAAAGTTAACGATAACTTCTAAATTATATATTTGTTTGAAGTAAATAGTAATTTGTTTATATAAAACGTTACAAATCGATGAAACAAAAGGGTAATAATAATTCGAAGAGATAATATAGGTAGTACATTGTTCATTGATGAATCGTTATGATGTAGTGCACGTTTTCGCAAATCTTCGCAGTGTGCTACACCGATAATAACAATTCTGTCTGCGTCGCTAAAGACTCCATTATATATCTGTCTCTGCAGCCATCATGGAAATTGAGCACTAACCAAGCGTACGTTTATGGCATTATAATAATCTTTCAGTTCGGGTGCTTTCAATAAGTCCATAATATTTCAATATTTTGTCCTCGCATCTGTTACGCAAATCCCAGACGAGGTTATCTGTATTGTCCCCTTTTCCATTTGTAAGGCATATTAAATGGATTTCAAACAAATGCTTTCAAACCATAAAGAATTAAAGTAACCTGATATTTTACCAGTTATTACAGAAAATTTATATTAATGACACTAAAAAAATGCAAAAAAAAAAATAAAAGTATGGTATTTTTTAAATGCATATAAAACAAAAATGAATCAGGTTTTCTGACTTTTATTGAATAAAAGTGATTGATCGAATGCAGCAATTTATTATTGAGTGGTATTTATGGCTTCATATTTCAAAATTGGAACAATGATTTTGTAATAATTAAAATATGGTATCAATGTTTGGTTAATATTACGTCAAACTGTTCTTATTCTTGTGATTAAGACAACTTCATAATTATTCTATTAGTTTATAATTTTTAAAATAAATTACTTAGAATTAATGTTAAGTTAAAAAAAAAAAGAACTTGAAAACAAAATAAAGAGAATTAAATCAGAAATTTGTTGTCAATATTAAATATACCCAAGTTATTTTTTATCTGTATGAGCTCATTAATGCTGGAAAGTAGTTGTTATTATTATATATTTTGCTATTTTATCAAACAAAATTAATTTAAAAGGAGAACTCACTGTATTATTTTTTTTTTTTTTGTGTTGTTTAATAAAAGTAGTAGCAGTTATTATTTTCCAAATATTATTGTTGAATATTAACTTGCAGCTGATAATACGATTGTAAAAATAGCAAACCAAAAATTCTAGAAACTCAGCTTCTATGCAGGGTTCAGTGCAGCGTGAGTTAACTAGAAAGGTGTAACTAATAATGAAGGGTTTTAAGTAACAAAGGTTATGTCGAAGGCATGCGGGTCATATTTGAAGTAAGAGCCATACTTCTAAAACTAATACTGCTTGGCAAGCAATGAAGTAAAAAGCTTACAAAATAGTAGAAAGCCAGAAATTTTTAGCAGTGTATATAGTAAAGTGGAGGGTGAATTCTGCACGCAACTGCCAGTATTAGTCGATATATGTGAGGGGGACGTCAAAGTGAAAAAGTTCCAGGCGGCTCTAGGGAACATAATTGAAATGTGAGCGTGCGCGAACGTGCGTACTGCTTAGATACGTATTACGTACGTGAAGCGATGATGCACACAAGGAATGTAACGGCTAGTGATAGTGACGATGCACTAAAATTACACAAAGATCATTGATATTTCATGTTTACATCTCCCAATAACATAGATTCACTTTCTCTGTTTGAAATAATACAAAACTAAAAGTTAATTTTTGCACCTACGTTCAAATCTGTGCTTACTTTTGTGCTTTCTGCATAAATACTTATTAATAATTTATATTTTTTATATGTATTTCAACTTTCGCACCATTATATTTACAAAAAGAAAGCAAAGATATAATATCTATGATCCTAAATTGCATTGCCATCAGGTTTTAGCATCGTTGGGTTGTGGTAAAGTCCGCTGATTTGAACCACAACAACCCCTCTAAATAAAAGAAGGGAATCACTCACTCGCCCATAGAATACGAATAATGATTATGATGAAATAATGAAGTAGGCGGGGATGTCACTAAGCCCAAAAGCGTGTATATACTCTTTAAAATTTAAGCCAAGTTAATTAATTTGCATATAAGATTAGGGATTAAAATTTATTTTGAAATAGTTAAAATTATATTTTATATTTTTGAATATATATAGAGACAAATATGTAAAGAAGGAAACTGTATCCGTAAACAATTTAAAAGTCGCTTAGGTTTTGTTTGTTTGGGAAAAATATAAAATTTGATCTGTTTGTTTTGTTATTTGATCAAAATGCAAAGAAAAGAAAAACACATCAGTTCAATATATTCTAAATCTGTTTGAATTTTTTCCATAATTGAAAAATAGATTATATAAGGGAGAAAACAAGATTACGTCGTAAAAAAAACTCATATTCGAAGTTCCTAAAAAAATAAATTGACTTTTTCTTTGAAAGGAATAAAATTTTATATATACGTAGTTGCTTAGCCGTATCTGTGACTGTATTGCTTTTCAAATTTAACAAGCTTTGCATAATAAATCAAAAAATTTCATATCCAGGTGTATTTAAATCATTACTAATCTTAACAAAGTTAAACTGAGTTGTGTTATAAAATATGCACCCCGGTCGCTATAGGTGCCCTTAAATTATTCAAAATGGCCGTCAGTTTGGAGGATGCTTACCGAATGCAATAATAACGCAATGGCGGCACAAAACTACACAACAATGATACATAATGATAAACTCGCTTTTTGTAGAATCACGTTCAACAAATCACCAGCGACAATAAATTACAAAGACCCCCAACGCGTTGCATTTATATTCTTAATTCTTAACCAACAAATTTATTCACCGATAATAGCTTCATTTGTAAGCGCATTAATATTTCACTTCTTCGCGCATTTATTGGTTATGGTTCTTGGTTATTCATTTCGGAGCCCACGTTTCTTGTTGTTTCACGTGCGCAAAACACCTAAATTTATTTTATTGCATCATATAGCGAATATCATTATCATAACACATTCTCATACACAATTTCGCAAAACTAGGATAATACAATATTTTACAGCACTTATAAACATATGTACATTTATTATTACTATATTTTAATAAATAAAATTAATTTAAATATCTTATAAATATTACAAGAAACGTATATGTACATATTTTAAATTAACAATTTCGTAATAAAATTTTATATTATCATAAATAAACAAACCAATAATGGCAACAAACAATTTTTATTTGAAAACAAAATACATTCAATAAATTGCACGGCATTCTATGATATATAAATTAAACCTAGTTGTGATTTTTAGAATTTTTTTGATAAATATTAGTTAACTGTTTATTTTTGTGCAGTAAACAATAAATTAATAATAAATAAATGTAAATTTTAATAGTAATATCCTACTTAGATCAGTTTTATCCATTTTTATTAAATTGTTTAAAAAAAAAAAAATGAAACTTAGATATAAACTGAAGACTATAAAAACAGAAGAATTTACATGTAATCTTAAGACAAAATATAGAATATATTTTTTAAACCTTTATTTTTGAAAGGACTTAGGACCTTTCACACATATCATTTTGAATTTTTTCTATAAATTATAGTCTTATATATTTTTTTTATAATTCGAAATAATTTTTTGTCTTATTATAAAAATAAGAATAATACGTTTCTTATAATTTTTCTTAAAACTTGGTTTCTTAAAACAATTTACCAATGAGTTCTTGTTGAATTTAAGTTGTTCAATTTATAAAATTAAGTTTTCTTCATAGTTTTCTTTGATTTGTTTAAGTGAAAAACTATTTTTTGTACTCATGCATTGAAAAGTGTTGATTTGCGTTACCTTAGCAACATCCGAAATTTCTATTTTTCGCATTGTAACCAGAAAGTCTTACGGGAAATTTAAAAGAACTGTATTTACAATAAAAAAATATAGATTTTTAAACTTTACTTTTCCTAATAATAATTATAAAAAGTGGTAAATTATTGAATGAAATTTAATTTTTAAGTATAAATTTAGTGCATTTCATTAACACAGTTGGCAACACATTCTGTCTGATTTGACAGCAGTAACCGATGAAACGTCAAACATAACCATTAAAACTAATATAAATATATAATTATTAGTTTTAAACTTTTCGTACAAAAAA
>NEEE01001878.1:55012-66743 GCA_002278615.1 Pogonus chalceus
TTTTAATAAATAATGAATTATATTTACCTGGTTACACTTGTTGATTTGTTTTTTCAATCCAGCAAAAGCCATTTTTGTAAAATTTCAGTTCGGCTTAGCGGACACTGTAACAAATTGATTTTATAATTTGTAACACAAGTTTAATTCACAATGCGTAATTATTTAAATAAAATATTTCAAAAGAAAATTATAACTGAATTAATTAGAGTTATATCACGGAAATGTTATAAAATTTCATTGATATCCCTTTGACCGAAATACGAAATAACTGAAAAGCGTATCTAGGTCTTTAGGGCACTGGGTTTATACCATATTTTCAATGAATCTTTCATAAAACCGAAAAATAATATATTATAATACATATAAATGAAAAATTACTGAATTTTTTAATATAAATAAAAATGAAAATCTTAATTATATTTATAATAAGTATTAAGAAAATTCATTTTCAAAAATGACAATGGTGGTATCCACCAAGTCAAACGACACTATAACAAAATAAGAAGGTTTTCGTAAAAAGACAACCGTATTTTTGAATTTTTACAAACACCCACAACACGTTCTTACGTTTTTCAAATAAATTTTCTCTATGAATCTTTTGATAATAGCGAAATGTTCACTACAAGTTTCATGTAACATACAGTATTGACTGAGTAGAGACACTCTACTTGGCAATGCGCATTTAAATCGCGCACACATCGATACTGGTGGGGTGTGATCTGTTCATTTTATACTGTCGCTGAAAAACTTTCCTGAAACGTTTATCCAAAAACAATATCATATGAACAGTTATTTTTAATATTTTATATTTGATCGACTATAGAAATCTTAAATTTCAATATTTTATATCTTTTCCCGAAATTCGACAAAGCTTTTTATTGCTTTTTAAATTTTTTTCAAAAAATAATTCTTTTTTGAACTACAAATTAAAATAAAATGAATAAAATGAAACGTAATTAAGTAGAACTCGCTTATAACGACGTATTTTTTCGAAGAAAATTGTATTGAAGTGTTATTGGATTTAACAGCATCGTGTAAAATTATTTTTTCCGTTTGTAACGATTTATTTATTATTGCAACCGAATTCAACTTTCAATTACTGTTTGTAGTAAACTAATGTTGTTTACTAACTAATTCTAATATTACATTTCTTAAATAGAACTCTAGTCTTTTACGATTAATCATTGAATATTTGCCGATACGATTTCATTAAAGTAGTTGCAGTTTTTAAAAGCTAAAAATATTATAAGACACGTTATTAAAGTTATTTAAAAAACTAAAAACAGAGTCGATTTTATTAATTTTTATTTTAATAAATTGAAAATTAAAATAGCGCAACTTTACATTGAGATAATCTTTTTATAATATATGTATGTACATTAGAATTACTTTTTTATTTAAAAAAATTAAGTACATACAACGACTATCGGCTATTACGACTGCTATAGCTGTCCCTGTGCTTTATCGTTATAAGCGATATCTACTGTAATTATAAATCTATTTATTAAAATATTATTATAGAATTCTCATTGCGTAAATCCAAGATAATAATACATGTTTCGTGGTACATTTATTAAAATTTTAAATACAAAAAAAAAAACTATTCTAACAAAAAAGAATTCAAATCAATAAAATAAACTATTATCCAGAAAATATTTTGTTTTCAATTCTTTTATTATATCCCACTAACCTTAACCTCAGTGATATTTGGCAAGTATTCAATTCAAAGAAACACTCACAATAAAAATCGTTTCTTAGCAATATACAATATATTATAACAAATAATGTTTTGTTTTAAAATAATTTGAAATTCCAGTTTTATTTTCTTCCTTTTCCAGTTTAATTTTAATTACTTGTTATTTCGTATTCCGTGCATCATTTTGTTGGAAACAATGTTCGCTGAATATCAATTTTTCTATATTTCGATATAAATTTGAAAACAAATAAAGTTGTGCTTTTATTTCTTTGTTTTATTATTCAATTATATTTTTATATACAGAAAAATTTATTTAAAAGAAAGAAAATATATTTCTTAGATAGTTAATAGTTAAAATATAATAAAAGTTTTATCTTTTTTTATCTACACACACCTTTAATACGAAATATTCTTATCATATAAATTAAAAAATTATCAAAATATACACTTGTTAATGACAATTTCATAACTTTTAAATAATACTTTATTAAATCAATTATAATTTTATCATATTTTTAAATATCTGTTACGCTAGTTTTTTTTTTTTTATTATACAGTGGAAAGCAGAAATGTAAACTAATANAATCAACAAAAAAATGTTATTAAAACATTATCAAAAATATACATCTATAAATAAAATAACGCTTATATATAAATAAAAAAAATTAAACACATAATATAAAACACAAGTTACTTTATTATTAAATACATTGTGCTAAAATATAAAATTAATATTAATTTTATCTTTACTAAATTAAATTATAAAAAATAGTCGTTTTACATTGTTATTTTATATCTATAAAAATCTTAGTAAAGTATGTTTAAAATTACGCAAAAACCTTGTTTTTTAAGAGTAATAAAAATATTAAAATTAATTTAACATTAATTCTTATCTGTTAATGTATTATTTGAGTTAATAAAAATAATCTTATTGTAACTTTGATCAATTATAATTTAATTTATTCGAATATATATATGGTTTCATTAAATCTAAAATGAAAATATTTATATATTCTTTACTTTCTTATGCCCTTTTTTACAAAGTTCCGGTATAACTAAGCCAGCTGCTATCAATATGACACTATTAAGACCTCCACTTTTGGTTTGACTTTTACTGGTCTTAATTTTTTTTTTTTACCCTTTATATATATTTTTTTAAACTGGAGAAATTAATAAATTTATAACTGAACGTTTTAGTTACATGATTTCGATTGTAATATTAGAAATATCAAATGTGAAAGTAAAATTATATCACCATTAACAAATAATTATATCAATATAAAATTATTGCTGGTAATATTTGATTGTTACAGATTATATTTTATGCAAATTAAATAATGTAGGTGTATTAGAAACTGATAAAAAATATAACCTTCTATTTGTCAGAATGAATCTATATATTGAGGTTAAAATTATCACTAACAAAATCTCATAATTGGTATTTATTATATCTATGAGTAATGTTAATATAAAACACTTAAAAATAAATTGTTTATTTGTTACATGGCCTGCTACATACCTATTTGAATTAAGTACCTTTTGTTGACTTGACGTACGAGATTGATGCACATATATGTACACACACCAATTACACATTAAATCATAGAATTACATAAACAAATCATATTTACGTACCTCCCTTTATAATATGTTATATTTACTGACTGATATTTACTTTGAGAACAACAAACACATACGAAGAAGCCAAAACGTCTATTTTAATGATTACTACTGACTTTCAATGTTGCCAACATACTATAATATCGTCATACGTAATTTCGTTTATTTTCAAGTATTACATAAACGATTTAAACTTGATTTATATATTACATAAATACTTTAATGAATTTAACCTGAAATAAAACCATGAAATAATTATATTAAAAATTATCTTCCCTAATAGTTAACTTACTTGTTGGTATTATGTCGTCATGTGTAGTATTGTCAATTGTGACAATAAACATGTGCGTTAAAGGTACATAGAAATTTTTAAAATTTCTTAATAAATTATGTAAATATTAATTTTAATTAAATCAAAATGAATTACTTAAAAAGTGTAACACCATATTTTACTAAATTTCAAAAATATAATAATAAATTTCAAAGATATAATAATAAATTAAAAGCAATTGGTGAACGATATAATAAAAAATTTGAAGGAACTATTGTTGAAAAATGGATTAGATACTGGAATCAACTGTACATAGATTACAGAGATGTTGCTATTGATGTTAGCAAGGAATCTACACAAAAACCATTAAAAGCAATAGGATATTTAACAGGTTTAAGTGCTTTGTGGTTATTTGCTAAAACCAATCCTGATGAAACTAGCTATAGAGATGCTGTACTTCAGTACGTATTAAATTAATTTATTTTTATATTATTTATAATATAACTTATTTTAGATCTATGACAGAAGTTATATTAGTACACAAGAATTCACAACGTCCAAGCTGTGTAGAACATCTAAGATTAATAGAAAAATGCTACAACACTAATTATATTAGATATACTAACTTTGGTATTTTTTCTTTAGNAAACATCTTGAAGATTATGATATAAACTATTAAATTTCTGTTATAGAATTATTTGTATTTTAGTTAAATTAAATTGTAATCATGTTGATCAATAAATTTATTTAAACAATTTTATAGTCTTATTATTTTATTTTTTGTAATAGGTAAAAATATAATTGAAAAAAATTGATATTTTATTATTTATTTATTTCAATACTGAAAATATAGTAATAATATACTGAAACAATTTTTTTTTTTACAAAATAAAATATTTATTTAATAAACAAGTGATTCATAATACAAAAATAAGTATTATATTTATTGAATGTAGTTAACAAATTTATGGAATTATAGGAATGTTTTTATTTTATTTTATGAGTAAGTTAAAAAGTCAGTCTTTCTGGTTTTGGCAGTGAACAAATTGCATTATGTACTGGAAGGGCAACAATACCAGCGAAAGTAATACCAATTGTGTCCGAGAGACTAGTTACGCTCATTGAAAATTGTTTTTTATCCTCTGGAATCTATTTTAAAATAACGCGAATATTAATAATACAATTAGAATTTTTATGTTTGTACGGGATTTGCAAAATAAACTATTTATATTGACTAACGGAATTTGTAAAAAATATTTTAATTCTAAAGTTAGGTAATTTGAAAATATTTTTGCGTCACTTCGTAAAATAAATTATCTAGCCTCGTATTCAATTTATAAAAACACAATTTCTATTACTTATAACAAATTTTTGAATGAACTACGATATGCACTGGCTCAAAATGAAACTCGTACAAATAATATATTCATGTTCCTATATTAGTTGATTATACATCTCTCTTAAAAGTATGAACACTTTAATTTCTTCTTTTTGGTTACAACAGATATAACTCGAATAGTTTAAATGTTTTTTTTAAAAACCGTCAGTTTTATAGTGTAATACATAATAAAAAAATATAAATAAAGTAATGAGACACGAAATAACTCAAAAACACACTCCCGAAAAATGTTTACCAGCTGTGATAAAATAGCTAAGTAACTCAAAATTAACAAAATGGCCGAAATATTAAAAATGTCCTACAAAATATTAATTTCAAGTTAATAAAAGTTAACTATTGGAAAAACATCAATTTTTTATTTAATTTCGTTTAATAAGTTATAATTGTTTAAAAAACATAATTTACATAAATGTTTTAAAATATTTACTGCACGAGTTTCACTTTGAGCCACTTTTTGATAAGAAACATTTACTAAATCTAACCACAATTACGAAAATACTACGCTACTAAGAAATTTGGAATTAATTATTAAGACACAAATACTGAACTTTAAGAAAGCTTCTCAAAATTCCGAAAAAAAGTAATATATTTTGGAATATATTACGATTATATTCCAAAATATTCGTACACACATACAACTACATGAAAATATTAGTCAATACTAAATAGTTTTATTAACACATTGTATCTAGAAGTATATTTTGAAAATCCTGTTTTATTTAACCAAAATATATTATTTTGAATCAAACTATAAATACTATATATTTTGGTTAAATTAAGCATAACTAAAGAAACACTAACTACTTGCAAATGAAAATAAAATTCAAAAATATATTGATGCAAAAATTATACAATTGTTATAATTTTTGCATCAAATTAATAAAATTAGTAAAAGAAAAAAACAAAAACTAACTTCTTGCGAAATTTTGTAGAAAGTATTGACATAAGCAGCTCCTCCTAAAACTCCTTCCCAAAGAGTAAGAGCAAATACTATCCAAATACTGGGTATAAAATAAAATATTGACTCACATGTAAAAATAATTACATTTAAGAACTAAAATAAAATTGTTAAAAAATAAAAATAAACATATAATAAAGCAACTAAAAAAATAAAATTAATTATATTTACTTGTAATACTCCCATTAACCAAATTTTACGGACATGAAATATATTCACAGAAGATCTAGATAAAAATACTCCAAGTTGATAATCAACTTGAAGCCAGTGATACTGATGTGGTCCAGATAAAAATATGTTATCAAATTTAATTAATTCAAACTAAAAATCGAATTAAATTACACAATTAAAATTTAAATATTGATCCAACTTAAAACCATTTCTAAAGAAAGAAAAAACAACATTGGAAAAATTTAATTTAAATACATACCAATCCTTGATTAATAAAATATTCAAATAAATAAACAAGTCCAAGTGGAATCATAAATTTAAATAAGGCAGGAATTTGTTTCATTTTAAAAAATAAAGATTGTAAAAATGGTTCTTTATTATTACTATGTTCTTGCATTTCTAATTGAATTGCAATTTGAGCATTTTCTGGGTCAGGTGCAGGTAAAATGATCCAAAAACTATAAAATAATAATAAACTCAATTGTGAGGTCACAAATGCTTTTATCTCTGAAGGCCGATATTTTTTTATCATTAACAAATCAAATCAGTTACGTATTTTATCTATAATAACTGATTTTTAAACAATAATAATAAATTCCTTTGATTAGTAATTAAAAACACCTGACGTCCAAGTTATAAAATAAAAATTAAAATAGTACTTACGCTATAGCCATTAACGCGGGAACAATTAACATGATTAACAAAGCAGTTCTTAATCCAAGATTAGCTAATCCTGCATAAGAAATAGACCCTAAAATACCGGCACCTCCAGTGCCTGAAGACCAAGTTGAAACTACATTCCTTTAAATCAAATTTATATAATTATTAATTTGAAAAAAATAAACATTTATAAATAATAAACTTACTTATTAAAAAATGAACTATACTGTAAGAAAGAAACTTCACCAAATCCTGAAGATAACGAAGTTACAATTACTCCTGCAATAGCTAAAGCCTCAGTATTAGCAAATGCAACTAAAATAAAACCCGAGGCAGCTAATGCTATACAAATCGCTACGCGGACACTAAAAATAATTATTTTCACTGTAATAATTATTCTACCGAAAAATTAAAATCAACTTACTGTACATAAAACGGCAAGAATGGGGCAGTAAATTTAATAACTAAAGCCGGTATAATATCAGCTAATAAAATTGCTCCAGTCGAAACATGATTGCATTCCCTTACATCAATTGGTAAAGGAGTTGTAGTAACATTAGAAGGCTCATTACTCTATAAAAAATAAAATTAAAAACTATTTATTAACTCTAGCAAAAATATAAACCAATATGCGCTGATTTTGAAATTCATCTTACGATGTTTTCTTTCCTCGTAGAAGATGAAAATTAATTTTGAAAAATATAAGATGATAGCTGTTTAATATACATAAAATAATTCTGCATAAGAAAAAAAATGAATTATGAAAGTATTTAAGAATTTTGTGAAGTGAAATAAATCATAAAAACTTACACCGCCGTTAATATCTTTTAAAATATCATGAGCCGCGGTTAACATAACAACATATCCATAATTATTACACAGGCCTAAAATCCAATAAGCTATAAAAGATCGCCATAAAGTCCATTTTCTAGGTTCTATAGCATTATTTTCACTATTAACATTTGTATTAGGCTCTGTATCTAAAATAATATATAACGTTTAAGTTACAGAATCATAAAACAACTAGTTTAAACGTGAACTTACCCGCTGACATACTTAAAATAATGTTATAAACTACAGTCCAATATCAAGTAGAAAATGAGTATATTATCAATAACTATATCACATCAATTTACCTACTAACACTGATCATGTGTTTTACATTTATTATCACAAAGCAAGAAATTATGCAAATATTAACTAAAATATTTAAATATAATTACATGATTATCTCTAATAGCGTAGTTATAAATACCATAATATTAACATAACGACAAATAAAACGATAAGAAATTCTTACCAATTCATAAAATTGATTGTTAATCACAATTCTTGATAAAATTATTTAAAAAATAACATAACAAACACTAATATTTTACGAAAACAAAATGAAAATAGTTTAACCTTACTTATGCATTATTGAATCAAATGTTTTTTAAGAAACCTTGAATTAAAAATCTTAAAGAATCCTGTAAAAAGATAGATTGATAGTTTATCTTATATGTAATATAATTGTCAGATAGATGGCGGTTTTATTTTATTACAAAAATGATAAAATTTATATAAACATTTCCATATATAGCAAAAATATTACATATACATTAATGCCATAAACAGACAAAGCTAAGAAAGTACTAAAATCAATCACTGATCACAAGAAAACACGATTTAAAATGTTATATTATCAATAAATCGAAAAATAATGTTTCCCCCTCCATAAATTTGAATATATCCCTAGATCAATTACTAACAAATGCATATTATAATAAATAAAAGTATGATAATTATTTGTTATTATGTTTGTCTATAAATTACTTTTATTTCAACGTATTATACATTTTACGATAAAATATTTACTTAATTTCAATAACAAATATAAATTTGGCAACATGCCAAATATTTGCAATAAGGAGTGGGGGGTACATTTTTTTTTTAATATAAAGAAAGGGCGGTTTTATTTATTCGCGATTAGTTTTTGTTTTCAGTTTCGCAAATTTCTTGTTGACAACTTCATAATTTTCTGTATGTACTTATTTAGTTCACCTTGTAATACTGATTTTTTTGTTAAAAATGTCTTCTGTTAAATTAAAAGGTGTTCCATTAGTGGAACAAATATTAATCGAACGTCTTAAACTATTAATAAAACAAACTGGGTAAGTCCTATAAGAGNTGTTGGCATTACTTGTTCGCGATAAATTTTGTTTTACAGTTTAGCATCTTCTTACTTTTCTGTAATGTATTACTGCGTTTAACTTTTAAATCTTATTTTTATATTAAAAATGAATACTGTTAAATCAAATATTGTACCAGTAATGGAAATAATCTTAATAGAACGTCTTATTCACTTAATAAGACAGACTGGGTAAGTATTATTATTTGTTTTCGATAATTTGTCAGACTGCATATTAATATTAGTTTCATTTTGTCAGCCGCAGTTTTTAATATATTTCGCATTGATATTTGTAAGAAATCTTGCCTTTAGGTATATAATTTTAAATTTAAGCTTATAAAAATTAAAAGTTAATATATACGCACCATTTAGAATAAATAAGTAAAAATATATTTGCTTTTAAGTCAAGTAATTTAATATCTTACGTTAGTAATATTTAATACTTTTGTATGCTTTTATTCCTGACTTAATTATAAGATTGATTATTAAAAACGTAAAACAGATTTGTTTTAAATCATTTTACCCTGATATACCCTTTAATCATAATTATACTTTTATCGGAAAAGTTAGTTATTATATCGCCAATAAAATCAAATCAGATAATATTAAAAATTGCTTCAAAACGCGAAATAATTTGAAAACTTTATTTGTTAATATTTTTTTAAAACTTCATTGCAATACTCGTAACAAATTTTATATTGGAATCTGTTGACAAAAAGTTCTTTAAATAAACTTAACTTAAAATTCTTCACATTTACAAAAAAAGGGATTAAGTTATATGAAATTATCCTTCCTTCCCCCAGTGTATTTACCTATATTTCATTCATCTATTTATCATATCTTAGAAACACATATATTTCTTACGGTATAACATAATAATTTATATAATATTATTCCAGTTATCCAGTAGAAAAAGATTTAACGCTAGAAATTCTTCATGAAGCCCTTTCCGTGGGATTTTCAAATCCCTATCTAGCGGAATTAATAAACTGGCTATCAGTAACAATGAACAATCAAAATATAACAAATACGATACTCCCAAGATACAATGTAAATAATCCTGTTGAATTTCATAAAGAACTAAATAAATTATTATTTGAATTACGATGTCCGCATAGCTCTGTCATGAATCGAACTAATACGACCCGTTTCGGGAGCTATCGTATTTGTTTTTTGGTAGTCGAGTTCCTAGTCACATCTTTAATTGAAAAGGGTAATAGCGCACAGAAATATCTGGTAAGTACATAATGTAAAATATTTTTTGTTTCTACAAGCATAATTGAAAAAAATAAGGTCTTAAATCAAATTTAAGCACCTGGTATTTTACAATGAAACATAGATATTTAAATATTTTCCCCAAATTTGGAATATCGTGTTATAAAATATATTTTTATAGTCATTCGACCTATCAAACCGAAAAACAACTGAACGAAATATATTCATAAATTCAAACCAAATATTTAAAACTGAAATATCAGAATTAAATTCAAGATTTGAAGATAAGGGTAGCATTTCAAGCGATCCATTTAAATATCGAGGGCGCCGGGTACCCCGTCATATTACAAAATCATCTAATTTACAAGTATAAAATTAAACTAAATTTTAACAATATATTATTAATTTATTTTATTTATTCAGACTCCACCTAATACACAAACTGAGAATTTGAACGATTATTTTTGTAATTTATCGAAATTAGCAATGCACGAATATCCGGTAAGTTCAAATATGTAGCAAATTTTTATACAAAAATATAATTTGTAATTGTTGCATTTATAGTATACGACGAACCTGAATCAAGCAGAATCTGAGGTAGAGCCAGATGCAGCACCTGCCAATAATTTTAATAGAGTATTAAATTTATCTACAATATCAAATCAAAGTTCTACCTCCAAAAATGTTATTGAAGAAATCTTCGCAGAAGAAATGCAGTTTACAAAACCTAAATCTAGTCTTAATTTAAAACATATTTTAAAACAAAAGAAAATACAACAAATTGAAAAAGCGTTGCAAGAACAAATGGAACATAAACAATTTGAGATACAGATTGCTCAAATTAAATCTAAACTTAATTTGAGAGATCTAGATCAACACGACAAAGAACAGTTTGATATAGAAAAATATGAGATGCAACTAGCTCATCTTATGTCGTCTCTTAATTTGAATAATAATCAACAAACAGATTCAGTTGTTACAGAGCAATTTGATGCAGAAAAATATGAGATGCAATATGCTAAAGTTATGGCATCTCTTAATTCGGCAATATCTGCGATGAACAAAGACGATAACAAAATAAACAAAGTTGATGAGGAACAAAATAACTTTGAAAATGCTTTCAAAAAGGACAAATAAAAAAATAAGGTATTTAATTTTACATTGTAAATACTATTTTATAATTATTTTCAGTCAAATTGTATGTATTATAATTTTTTATATCTAGTTAATAAGAAATTATCTTATGTAAAATGTATAATTTATAAATACATTTTCTTCTTGGCCTTCATATTTGTATGTTCCTATTTATAATATATTTTTGAAATACAAAATTAACATTCCTAATATTTTTTTTTAAATAAATAATTAGTTCTGTTCCTAATAATTAAGTCATAATGAGTTAAAATTTTTATTTAATAATCAAAATGAATAAATATTATTTGTGTTACTTTATAAACAAAAGTCAATTATTTTTTAAATTAATTTTTGTATATATATTCTTTAAATATAGCATTTATTTAAAAAATAATAATTTTAAATTTATTAAATATGTTACTTTATAAACAAAATCC
>NEEE01001878.1:93564-103830 GCA_002278615.1 Pogonus chalceus
TATTTTAAAATTATAGATAATTTACTAAATGAATTTTTTTTTTCCGGCGTTTTATAAAATTTAAATAATATAAAAAAAAAACAAGGGTTCAAAAAATACAACATCTTCCAAGTTTTAATTATTTTATCAAATTTAATTCAAATTATTATTCAATGAAACTTTTTATTCATAAATATTTTAAATTTCAAGATTTAATATACATATAATATTAATAGTTTTAAACAATTTATGGTATATACTCTTCAATGGTATTCGAAATTTATAATAAAAATAAAAATTATAGGGGTACAAAAGTATTAAAACATAATTCATAACTCCCCCAAGGTTTATTTTTTTTAATATTTTTTGTACTTCAAATAAAACATTTATGTAAAAAAATTGGTGTTAAATAAAAAAAAAATCTATCAACGTTTGACATTAATAATTTTTATATATTTATTCAATTTAATTTGATTCTATTTGTAACCTAAATTAATATGAAGAGCCCATGACAAAAAATGGTTTATATCTTGCACCGTCTTCATATTTACAATTATTATTCAAAATAATTAGCTTTCATACATTTCAATACCAAGATACTGGAAACAACAAAAGCTTTTATATAAATAGCCTTATATTTGCTTAAAATTAGTTGGCAAAGCTATTTAAAAATGAATAATATAATCTCTCAGTTGGATTGCAATGCGGTTTGGAAGATACACGGATACAATTTGATAATTACGAGTAAAACGGTAGATACAGAAGTCATTACATTGTTAATTCAAGATGCTGGTCGTATATAATTAATCGATTTAATTTGTCAGTGGTTGTGTAATAGACATTACGTTGCGAACAATTTATAATGAAAATAGGTCATGCTTTACTATGGGGTTGTATTTTACTGGCAAATTCACAAATATGGGGGAATTTATTTGTATATTACACGTAAATATTTACATTGCTACTTTGGTTATCTGAATTTCAAATGAAAATTGTTCTATTTTCGACCCGAGAAATAATTTTAAATATATTTCGTAGAGTGAAGTTTTATGTATGAATAATAAATCCAATTTTCATAATTTTTAAATCTTTCATTTTTAATTTATAAATTTTAAATGAATAAAATGAAGTTATTTTATATGTTTTTATTTTTAATGAAAAAATAATACTTTTCAAATAAATCAGAGTTGTTTAACGGGGTCGATATTGACCCATAAGAGGCCGATGAAATTTTATAGGTAGGTACTCTTAATATTGTAAAGATCAATCAATACGAGGTCGATAAAAAAATTTAATTCGATTTCAACGCAAAAAAGGTTAAAAATATATTTTTGTACAAGCGATTGATATTAAAAAAAAATATTGGGAACTTCTGGTTCAAACAATTAACTAATAACAAATTGTTACAAAAACAAATAAGACCCCAGAATTTTTAAGACAATGCTTAAATATTTGACAAAAATTATTAAATAGACAAATTTTAAGGGTTGCTTCAAAAAATTTGTTTTTTTTTTTTTGTAAGAGCATACTAAAATTTGGTAGTGCCCCAAATATAGTTTATTAACTTTAATTAAGGTATTTAAATGACAAAAAAATAATGATACTTTTTTGAATATCCTAACAAAATCTTATTAAAAATTGCTATTCAACTTTACATCCTTAAAATATATTTTTTAATTTTATTTATAGCAACACAATGACACAGTACACGTCCGTACTATAACACATATAACATATTAAAATAGTAAAGAAATTTTTCACATATTTTTGCACGTAGCGAGTTCTTGTTTATGTGTGTGTTTTCATACAATTTTCAGGAGAAAATGAAAAAGAAAAATTGCAAAACATGCATCTGAGGGAAGACGAAGCTCATAATCAAGGTATTTATGTTATTTTCTTTTTGTGTTATGCAAAAATATTTATGTATACATACTTTGTTTAGTTATATAAAATATAGAACAATACCTTTTACGTTGATTGAAAGTATATTTTAGTATTTTACAATGTTAGTTTTTAGTGTTATATAGAAATTTATTAAAACAATTTTGTAGATAATTGTTTTTGTTTGTTATTTTTCCATTTTACCACGTAATATTTGGTATTTTAGTCCACATGGTTGTATTAGATGGTTATATATTTATGTTTTAATGAAAGTCACAAAGCAATTTGCTAAATTTAGTAAATATAATTTATATTACCATCTAAAACAAGTTCACCCGTACCACAATTTAATTTTCCCTAAAAAATAAATTAAAATGTACATGATGAAGTTGTAAGCATTAAAATTTTTATTTTTCCTCGAATATTGTAAAGCAAAATATTATATTTCTTTTGTAATTTATATAAAAATTCTACCCAGTATTACTTCACTCAAATATTTTTATAAATGATTGTCTACAAGCATGAAAAAAACTCATTAGTATAATAACCACTGTACATGAATCATTTCCCTTGAACTAAAATAAATGCCTACCCCATTTGTAATAATTATAAAAAAGAAGCTTTGTATTATAAACAAAATTAACTTGGACATTTTTTATTATTTAAAATGTCTAATTATAAATTTAATAGCTAGATTCTTTGTAAGTCACTTTAAATGATTAAACATCAAAGAAAAATCCTTCCCTCAATTTACGCGACACTGTTTAGGAGTATAGGTTATTTTAAAAACTGCGTACACTGCATAAATAATTTTTTAAATGAAATTAGGACGTACTTCATTTCAAAGATAACGTATATCTAACAATAAGTAAAATATTTGCTAATTATGTAATTACATTGCTTCGTGGCGAAGACTAAAACCAAACCAAAAATCTTGGCAGCTTTTGTATAACATGATTTTCGTACATTTTAACTTAATTCGCTTAAAAAAAATTATCTATAACTATATAAAGTTCTATAAATTATAATACTAATCTTTATTTCCAATATTTTTGCAATTATACTTATTTTTATTCGCGTGAAATAAATTAAATTTGCGTAAAATGAAAAAGAGTAATAATCATTTCTAAATAGATCTCAGTTTATTTTTGTATAATCGGTTATATAGTTAGATAACGAACACTAATAGTTTCAGCCAAAGTCATTATACTAATTTATCACATACTAAGTTAGCAGAAGTTAACACTTAGTTAACGAGAAATCGGTTTAAGTTTAATGCAATCACAGATTCAATAATGAAACTACGGTTAGCTTCAAATTGAATCAATTAAAATCTTAATACACCTAGCGGTTAAGTAATTACACAAAATATGTTTTTATCATATCATTATCATTAAAATTCATTTCCCATGAATAATATCAGTTATAAACGCGTACATCGAATAATAACCCCGAAAAATAAAAGGTTATATAACAAAAAAATGTCATCCGATAAATATGAACAGTAATTATTTTATGCTTTTAACAGGTTGCAAAATGGAGCCTGCAATGCCTCGTCGGAAGAAACATCCAGAAATGGCTTATCGCACCCATGAATTTCTGGCATATGATGAGGATGGTTCACATGATACTGTCGACGTTTCGATACGCCCAGATCGCGCAAGGGTATTTATTTAAATATTTTTTCACATGTTTTGTTACCTTAGAGTAGTGTTTTGTTAATTTTAACACGTTCTAAGACATGCACATCAAGAAAATTGTATTCAGTATTATATGTTCAGCATTATTCTAAAAGAAAACTAATAAATACAGTTTTTTAAAACAATATTTATAATTAACAACAAACGTTAAAATAAAAAATCTTGATCTGCAAATGAAATAAAAATATATACATACATAAAATATATAGTTATAAATAAAATATTTTCTGTTTTGTGGTGAATGTCAATTAAGGTTTGAGTTCAACGTATTTAAAACAAAAAAAAAAAAGTTTAATTATTACTCTGTAATTATAGAAACAGCAAACAACAAAAAAAGAATCAGATAAAATCTATTATTAGCATAAATTGTATCTGTAGTAAAACAACGCAAAATACCTTGATTCTAGGAAAAAATTAATGCAGATATTTTAACACGATCAATAACTGACTAAGGCAATGACATTTTAGTAAGATATAAAATTAGAAATTAAGCAATTTTTTAATCTAATAATTTATGTATGTATATATAATAATTAACAATTTTAATTAGTTTAAAATGCATGTATTTTTGGTTAATTTAAGTATTTAAGCATTAAAAACCAGTGAAAATTATTTAAATATTTTATAAAACCTGTGTAAATATACTTACATTTAAATTGTAGGATATTAAAATAAATTTTAGCTTATATGCTTGCAAAACCCAGTTTGAAAATAGAGCTTGTGTTTATTAAAAATTTAACGTAGTTTTAAATTCTATTTATATACAGAATATTACGTTTTTTCTATAACATCAGAATGGAATATTTTTTTATTTATTTAAAGAACAAGATTTTTAATTAAAACATCTGTTAATCGAATTTAAAATTCAAATAAGAATTTTGCATTTAATAATTGATATTTGAAGAATTCAATTTAAACAATGCTACTTCTGGTAATATTTCGTAAAATATCTGTTTGATGCTTATACAAATTTGCATATAAATTCTGTATATAAACACCAATATATTATATTTTAAATTAGTCCTGTGTAAATAGTATTTAAACGTTTTGTTTAGCTCTTTACCAAATGAGTTTATTTAGTAGTCCCACACTAAATTATTATAAAATATAATGAATGCTTTTAAGTAAATTCGTTTGATGAAATATGTCTAAATGTTCTGTAACTATTAAATAGTTATTTAACTTAAAATATTTACTTAGAAAATGTATTATATTATAAATAATGAAGCTACACTGCAAATGAAGTAGGTATAGGGTTATTTTTATTTTATAATAACGTAGGAAAATCATTGATTATACTGACGAAGTAAACTACCGTGTTCTATAGTTTTTGTTATAATTTAAATTCATATTTTTTGTGTGTTTTGAGCTCGTGCAAAGAATAATAATGCCTTAATTACTATATAACATATTTTATCAAAAAGTTTTACCACAAATTCTCCATATTTTACAAAATAGGTCGCCTCAAATCAGAACATTTAGACCTTTTAAACAAGTTTCTAAATAAAACTTCGTACATATGACTAATTTTATTTAAAATAATAAATATAAGTAGCAATTTCGGTAGATTGTAACTTAGGAATAATAAAAATAATACAAATTTTACCACTATCAGGAGAACTTAATTTATATTCGTGGAATATACAAATTTAATTTATTCCATATAATATCTAATATCGTAAAAACTATTCTTATATCTACTAAGGTGACATTACAAATCAATATTATATAACCTTCAAATATAATTTATACTAAATTATTGGTTTTATAGAAATCAATATTATATTAAAAATACATTTTATTGTATACAAACAAAATATTATATATTTTAAACGTTAAATTAGATATTATATGAAATAAAAATTATAAAACAAAATAATTATTATACCAAATAAATATTATAAATTCAACATGGCGCCTGATTAGGTACAATATATAATATTATCAAGTAATCTGGAAATCTTAATGTTTGTTTGTATAATCATTTAAGTTTAAAATAATTAAGGGCTGGTTTATAATAACAATACGCATTAAATGAATAAGTTATTATTACGTACATATGTAGGTATTGAAATTATACACCAAATGCACGCGCGCGTGTTCGCTCGCTCAAGCACTAATGACAATTCCATCTAATAATTATTATAAACCACTTATAAATTCACGATAGCTTTTGTATTGCTTATCATTTAGGCGTGCTATCATGGATAACATTTATGCATATCTAGATAACTTTAAATATCATTAAATTATAATATACAAGCATCACAATTTAAATTCGTCAAATAAAATAGTTCCAGATCACAAAACAAGATTAGTTTGTTACAGAAAATAGTTAAAACATTATTTCAAATGTTTATTTGCAGAAAATAACTAAATAACTGTTAAATATAAACAAATTTCATCTATAAAATACTTTCTTTTTAAAGTTATCGTAAAATTTATTAGTTCTAGATATGTATATACATGATGTCCGTGCATGCATAGCTTTCCACGCATAGGTGCCGAGATATCAAGTATAATTAATTGCGTATAATATTTTATACACAAAACGTATAATTTGAATAATGAAATATTATTTGCTTGCAACTAAAGCTATACCCTAAAATAAATTATAATTAAAAGTATTTTGATAAAATAGTGTAGTTAGATAAAAAAATATTCAAATTAGCTTCTAGATAAATATAATTTTTTATATCTTCTTCTTATTATTGCTGCCGTAGATAGGATTTTTATATTTTTAAATACACACAGGGCTAAAAACAAAGTATAGAGTATTCTTATGATAGTTTAACTCGTAAAAGTCTGAAAAATAATTAATTACCAACGCAATAACAAAATATTTGTTTAGGAAATTACAATATAATTTTCTTTTTAATTTCCTTCAATTTTTATCGCTTTATGCAGCAGAAATAAGAACAGGAAATAACTTTTTGTTGGCGCATTTAGAATATTATATATAAATTGAAAATATTGATTTATTAAAGTCACTGATGCAAATTGATAATGACTTAAAATAGAGAGAAACGTAGTTTTTTTGAATGTATTATTTTAATGACAATATTTTAAACTCCAGGTGAGTAGAAGAACCAAAAATTTTTCTTAGATGCTTCATTATTCTACTTCCATTACGACTGGAATTTTCGTTAAAAGGTATCGGAATTAGCAGGATCGAAACCCGTAGTATATATAATAAATAGATTATCGTAATATAAATCTAGTAGTCCGATAGGAGCTGTATAATTATTATATAATAGCATGGTAGATCCTTTAAAATTTTTACAATTTGTAGTTTTTTTATATTTAGAAAATATACAGGTATATTAAGTATTTTAGGTAAATAAGGATCAAAGCATGCTATTAGTTATTTAAAAAAATTAAACTAAAATTAGCGTAATTTTATCTGAATTTTAAAATTTTTAGGGATATAAATAAATAAATAATCAAGTAAATATTTGGTAGAGTGATAAGTTGCAGCAATTATTTTTTTTCTTAAATTAAAAAAATCCGGCACTTATGAACCTCCATTTCATATCAGAAATGAATTCAATTTAAAAAAAAGAGGATATATACACAGAACAACGTTAGTTACAAACAACAATGAAATTAAATTATATATAAACGTTAATAATCGAAATATGAAGAATTATCTGACACAATGAAATATTATTTTTATGTAAATGTAACAATTATAATTTCGAAGGGAAATAATACTGTTCTAGGTCTACTCATTATTTACTAATTTTCAGATAACAAAAGGAAAACTATTAATACACTAGTGTTGATGGTATCGGTAATAATTATTGCATGATAATTATAACTCCTAATAATTAGCAGTCAGTTGACTAAAATTTCCATTGATTGTGTATTATCGTATGCATGATTGGCGAAATTTGCAAATGAAAATAAATTTATTGTTAAAATGAATACGTTTCGTTCAAATATGTTTAATTTACTTAATAACCATTCTATAATCAAACAGAATTTTTATTTTAATCATCGTAAAACATAATTATTTAGGTTAGAAGTTTAATGAAATTACAATACAACGTGTATTAAGTTTTTTTAATTTGAAATAAATGCAATATTTCATGATAAATGAAGCAATTAATATAACTTAAAGTTTATTAAAACCTTTAAAAGATTTGTAGTTCTTCATTTAATAGTAATTTTTTTTAACCAAATAAATATTTATCGCTTTTGCACAGAGTAGGTAACCAAGGTAATAAATTTTCTTCTCGTGTTTGCAACATTTTCTAAAGGTTTCTTAATGGTCCTTTGAGGATTTCCTTATATGGGTCTTAAAATAGAAAATATATTACACTTTCCAGGAAATTTATAAATTTTTTATTTTACTCTAAAGAGCAGTTTATGTGTTTATCCAGATCAAACAAATCCACTGTGGGCCAGACTGGACAATGTTTAATTTTAAATGAAGCTTTTAAAAGATTTTATCAAACTGTTTTCCTTTTGATAATTTACGCATACTCAGAAATTATTAGATATCTTGTTTAGACTTGAATTCACACTTTTGAAAAGACTCAAAACTTGTAAATTGAAAATATATTGAAAATTGGGTTGAGTTTGCTTCATTTTTAATGAAACTGGAATACAGTAATTGTTATACTTTTCGGGTGATATTATTTTATAGGTTATGATATAAATGATACGTATAATGTGTAGTTTTGAAAGAGTAGATCAACGAACATTCTAGAATGGTTTGTAAAGTATTAATTGCATGGCTGCAACAATTGCGGTTACTTTCTGAAACGGGCATGCGTGTGTCTGATGGAATGTATTCATTTTAATTATTCCAGTCAGAGGAGCGAACAGGTTATCACTTGAGGTCTTCCAGACGCAGTAGGTCCGAGGGTCCTCCGAGGGGACCCGCAAATATCACTTACAGAAACGGAACCGGCAAAGAGGCCAAGCGCCGAAGAGAATCAGACCCTGATGTCGAACCAATGGTAAAAACTACCGTCGTTGTGGTTTATTCTATCCGGTACCCAACACTATTTTTGTTGTTCTGTGTATTTTCCATATAAACATACATGTAGGTACCTGATTTATTCTATTACGGTTTTATTTGTAGATTGACCAAATTTTAAGATCCATTTTTAACAAAAATATAAATATCGATTGTTCTATATATGTTTCGCGATATAGGTTATTAGATACGCGATTTGAACATAAAAAGAGTTCATAGACAAGCCTATCATTTCGCCTTGATACATTTTTAAAAGGATTCTTTTTATAATACATGTAATTTTTTTCAGTACAGCAATTTATAATCTATTCTATATAAAAATATAAGCAGATATAAATTGTCTATAAAATAAAACAAATGAAACCGAATTTTTCGAATTAAATTGAGGCAAAACCAATTAATCAATAAAAACTTGAAAGAAAAATTTAATTAAAATATATGTATAATAATAAATAAATGAATAATTGAAAAGCAGGGATTTAATTAATTTTCAATTTAATTATAACCGCAAATATACGGGAATTTATTGTTTTAAATTATAAATAAAACGACCACTCATCATTTTATAATGAAATAAATTAAAACGAATAATAAAATTAAGGATATGACCTAGTCCTGGTGGATTCCATTATTTAAATAATTAAATAAATTTTACGATGAAATTATATTTTAATATCAAGTATGTGTGCTTCAGAATGCTTTGACTTTTAAAGAATTGAATGCATTTTTTGTTTAGTTGTTAATTATTTTAACAGGGTATCTCTACAAAATTGGTCAATTTACAATTCGCTTAATAAATAGTTAGCAATTCATTGTATATATCCTATTATACATACATTCGTAAATACACAGACAAAATAATAAAACTATCCCGAGTTTCCTTTAGACATAGAAATTTATAAATCAGTTCGTAGCTTATAGCGCGATGTAAAATAATAAACTATTAGTATTCATAAATATTTATCAAAGCATCTTAAAACCGTGTCCTCTTTATAAAGCTTTCGTACAAGATGGAAATATGAAAAAAAAAAAAAAGACAATTATTTTGTTTTACTTTGTCATTCTAATGAGTTTGGAAGGCCTTAAGATTATTTAGAATATAGATTAAGTAATTTAAAAAGCTATTTCAAAGGGTTTTTAACTAATTCAAAAGATTCTTTGAATAATTTAGGGTAAATAAAAGTTTTTTTAATAATTTATAACTGTATCATATTCAAGTTTGATCAGATACTTAAGAAAACTCTTTTAGTATTAGTCCTTAATTTCACCCAAGTTGGCAACGGATAAAAATATTGTAACTTAAGTATTATTACTTAAAAATTACTTATTTCTTTCAAGTATAAACATGGCTGTAATGTGTTTAAAAAGCCATTACTAAAAATTTTAAATATAATCTTCTAATAAACATATTTCTATGATATACATATTTAAAACGATTTGAAAATTTAGTAAAATTAACTAAAAATATTTAAAAAACCAATTATGTATATTTAAAATAAATAAATGCAATAAATTTAAAACTTAAGTATGCTACTTATGTAGTCACTTTAAATACTATATCAATATATTTTGATAAAATACTGCATTTAAACATGCATTTTATTTAAAATTAATTAAGTACTGCCCTTATTTTACTTAGTTCATGCTCTAATAATAAATTTAAATCATGCAATATTCTATTTTAAAATCCCTATAACTAGAAAAAAAAAAAAAAAAAAA
>NEEE01001878.1:103879-116085 GCA_002278615.1 Pogonus chalceus
TTTTTTTAAAAACCCCTAAAAAAAAAAAAAAAAAAAAAAAAAAATACAATGTATAAACAATAAATAACATAGTATGTCAACCTTTTAAAAATTGCATTTTCTAATTTCAAGTTTCATATAAAAAATAATAAAATAAGAACTTTTTATTATGTACTAGCGAAACAAATAAAACTACAAATAAAACTACAGCAAACAATGTTGTTTATATAGGACTCGAGTATTTCAATCAAACTATTTTCATTAAATTATTAAACAGAAAAACAATAGCGCTGAAATTATTTTCTAATAATGATTCGAGAACATTATATTTAGAAAATGATTGAAATTATTGTTAAATTTTGATATAACGAGGACACGGTTCTTTNACACGGTTCTTTCATGATACATTATCACCACATTTGCATATAATACATCTTTTCAACGTTGAAAATAGCTTCACGTTTTACCGTCGAAAATGAATATGAAATCATTTTAATGTGACGTTTTGAAAGATATCTTTAAAAACATTTGTAATGGTTCAAAACGAACATACAACACAACATATAATAGATTTTTATGTAGTTAGCTAATGATGGTTCTCTTCGAAGTATTTCGAGTATAAATTCGTATAAATACCAGCTTTTAATTATATAACCCGTCGCATTTGTGTTGTATGTTTAAAAAAGTAAAAATAAAATAAAAGCGTATTGAGCGAGCGGACGTTTGAAGCGGGCATAAAATTTCACAGTTAGCAACAAATTAAATAAATGATGTAAATAAATAAATAAAAAAATGTGTAGGGTACAAACGAAGAGGGTGGCCTTTTACGTAAGGCTATTTCAAAAATTAGTACTGAATATCGTCTGCAGTTCGCTTGGCCACCGGGCCACCATTCTCGAGCAGATTCAAACCAACAAAAAGATGGTTCTTTACCCAGGAAGAGTTTATCTATGGGGGCCATCAAGCCTTCTGCTCAAGCTATGATCCATAAGAAGCAACACAACGAGTTAGATACTAAAGATGGTAAATTTCATAGTGTTCTTGTCGTTGGTGAAGCAAATGCAATTTTATATTTAACAACTTCCTTTTTTTCTAAATTAAGCAAAATAAATGCGTGCCGATATACTTTACGTTACAGAAAATCGTGCTATTTAAAAATAGATTTTGTTACAAACCACATTATTCAAATTCGCGATAAGCAAAATATATTAATACATCACTTCCAAATCTACAAATTACTTTAAAGTGACATAAATTATTATTAAGAAACGCTAGCTTAAATTAAGGAAAATTATTCCTCGTACCCCTAGACATTATTGTAAGTATAATATTAGTATATACTTGATTATTGTAGAATATGAAATTGAAAATCAAGCGTACCTCTAAGGACTACCCCGGATACTCTTAGGGGATGAAATCATTAATTTATATAATCCTATTATTTAAAACAAAACATCTTTGGCTATTTAATGTTTTAATTTTGAAAGTTATAAAATAACTGAATCTGAATGTTCTTTTTATCGAATGAAAAATAAAATTTTAGTATTATTACCGCTAATAATGACATAAACACGAATATAAATGGAAACATACTATAAAACTGATAAGGCAAATCGTTATTTTTTCGTTAAATTACTTTTTGCAGGAATACAGATCGATTTAAAATAAAATATCCATAACTACGTTGCATTTCCTTGATATATAACCATATTTTTCGATGTTAATATCTAATGACACGTATGAAAATAAACAAATAAATAAAAATCACTGATGTGAAAACGTTAGTATAAAACCAAACAAAATATAAGCGCTTTATATCATGGATATGTTGTTTTTTAAGTTTTTTTTTATAAACCAATATTGCGTTTCCGAATATAGTTAACGAAATATAGATGAAATATTAGATTTTTATCGTAAATATATGAATAAAAATATTTTTTTTTACCTGGGATGAAAATATACTACGTATATCCTTGTAAGTTGTTTATCTGAAACAAAAAATACAATTAGTTATAACAAACAAATATAATTTAACATATTGCAAAAATAAAAACTTAAAATTTATATTTTACTGGTTCATTAAATGACTGAAGGGTATCAGTTGATATACTCATTAATTAAAAATAATAGGAACAACAATTAATTAAAAAAACAACTGAAATATAATGCCTTTTTCAACGTCATATTGATTTGAAATATGAATTTAATAAAACAAGCTTTAAATTGGCAAAAACGTAAAATTTAAATAAAAATAATTTTAAAAATATTGCATTTGTTACACTAACACATACCTAGCTAGAAATTAGTAAATAAAATTAGTAACATCGTAAATATATATTTAATAGTGAGTGAATTGGAACCTTTAGTAAATGATACATCCGTACACGAAAAAAATATGAGAAATGTTAATACAGAATATAAGAAAAAGTATAGACCATTTTCACAGTATGATTATCTAGAAGATGAGGGACGGTTTGCAAATAAAAATGATAGTAAACCTGAACAAGAAACATTGATCGAAACTAAAGAAAATGGACCTAATCTTTTGTATGGGAAAAATGTTTCTGGCTGGTTCAAAGAAGTAGTGGAACTAAGGAAAAAGGCTGGGGAATATAAGGTATGTCATGCTGAAATTTATTGCTAAATTGGACTTCGCAATTATGTATTGCTTTCTGGTAGAAACTTCAACAAATTTTTAAAAGAAATCACACTATTTTTAAGATGTAAATAGGTCCTAAATAGAAAACACAACGAACAATGTAAATACTCATCAGGTAGTATAGGAATATTAAGACAACTTATCTCGAATTAAACAACAAATCGGCTTCTTTTAATTCCAACTAAAATATAACTTATAATGAAATATGAACAACTTAGAAGCCAAACAAAAAATTTGTAAAATTCTCAATTTTAGTTCCGTAATTGAGATATTTACAAAAAGAATGGATTTGAGGAATTGGCTTCTGAAAAGCTCATATTACAATGAATTTTAAATCAGACAACTTATTGAATAAAAAGCTTTATTTTTTATTCAAACTTATCCAAATGTATGCTTCAGTTAAAGCGTTAAATCAGTCAATGTATACAGTCACTAGTCACATTTAGAGAAATAATAACGAATTAAAAAATTGACGGAGACATGAGACAATAAGTAGGATTCTCTTTTGAGAATCCTTGCTTATGGAGTACATTTTCTTTTCTTATTTAGAAAAGTAATAGTTACGTAGTGAAATTTGTTTTAAAATTTTTTTGACAGTAGTTTGATCAGAAAACTCTAATTTTTATCGAAATTTTGAGTTTAAACAATTTATAACTAATGAACATGGGACCCAATTAAAAGAATCCTACGTCGCGTCTTAGTTAATATTATAAAGAATACGTTTTGTACATTTTAACAAAATCGGTTGAATAGATTTTGAGATATGTTGTATACCAATTTGAAATAAGTAGTTTCGAGAAAAACGCGAAAGGAAAAACAGTAAGTACTGCGTCAGCGTCTTAAAACTAAATATTCATTGTAATTGCTTTAACTTCGGAAAAAGTTTGAATTTTGAAATGACTAAACATTTAAAATATTCTTTAAAAGTATATTAAATTTTTTTTTAAATCTCAAAGTGGTATATCTTCTTGTTCTATGTTCTTGGTACACAAATTTTTGATATTTTATACAGTTTTCATGAATCTTAGCTATGGAGGTCGTGATAATTTAACTAGTGGGTGTATAAATTAACTGAATTTTATACTTTAACTGTACAACAAAATCTTATAAATTCATTTGTTTTACTTTTACTAGAATAATAAAAATAAAAGATAGTAGTTTCTTAGAAAAGTAATTTTATATTCAAAGAAATAACAGTTAAGATATTTCAAAACAAAATATGATATGATAAATATTATAAACATAACTAATTAAATACATCAATATACGATTAAATAGTTGTCTGATAATTATTTAGGAAGAGTGATACAAAAATTGCGTTCGTAAAAAAATCTGGTCCAATTTAAAGTAATAAATATTCAGTAATATAATGGGTTTATTAGATTAGGAATTATAACTAAATCATAAAACAACTGTATATATATCGCTATACTAGATTTTAGAAGGAATAATAAATTTTTCATTATAAAATAAATAAAACAAAGTTTATATTTAAATATATAAACGACTTTAAATCTATACTAACTCATAAATCGTCTTTTTCTAGCATTATATTCTCAAACGAAGTTAAGCATTAATACATTCTTATAAAATAATCGTAAACAAATGGTGGCCATGTTGAATTTATAAACAATTTTCAGGGCTTTTATATTTAAAAGCCCTACACTTTGTTTTATTTCACTGCTATTGCAAAATGCACTTTTCAATAAGTTAATAAAATATTTATAAAAGTTTTTATTTTTTATTAATTCCAAATAAATAGAAATTATAACTTCGTTTGTGAATAAGCAAACACTAATTTTGTGCATGTTGAATAGCACTTTTTGTATCAGTATTTCACGTATTTTTATTCATTTTATTTCGTTTTATATAATATAAAATAAAACAGAATGACCTGAAATTTTATATTATATAAAAAATTGCATGTTAATATACCTGTTATATCATATATCACTGTGTATTAAGTAACATTACACATTTACAATAAAAGGATAATAATCTTTACGAAATAACTCTTAAANCGTAGTTTGTGGTACTGTCTTTGCTACGCGATTGTAGTCATAATATGCATTGACACTAAAGTTGAAATATGCTTGTACGCTTTTATTTATGCGCTTAGTAATTAAATTTTAATGAAAATGTATTTAACATATTTGAAATTATTTATTTTTGTTTATTTATATTATTATAAAATAAATAATTGACGTATAATTAATTAATTATAATTTATATACATTAATTAATGGATTTACTGAATTATCATATCAAAATATGAATATAAATATTTTTTTAATTGATGCTTTAATCAACCTTAGTGTCATTTTCTATTATAATTATTTTAAATCTATTTTAATTAATAATTTAATACATTTATTTACAATATTTTCAAATAGGTTCATTAAAAAGTTCATTTATAGTTTTACTTACTACATTTCATTTATAATTAGCTAATACTAATTAAAAAAATCACCCTATATAAATATATATCATCTTTTTCATTTCTTAATTAATTAATTAAAAACTGGAAACAAAAATATTTCAACGTATTATTGGACTTTATTTCGAAAATAAAAATATATAATTGATTAAAAAAATATTTTAGTATTAATAAATGTATTTTTATTGCAGCATCGAGGCTGGGGCACAGAGCTGGCCCCAGAGCATATAACTGAATTATACAATAAGCAAATTGAATTATGGGAGCAAGTTTCAAGAAGAAGTTCTTTATCTGCGCTTTCTTTGGCATCTACAACTCGCAAGTAAGATATTTCCTTATTTAATTTATCTTTAATCGAATTACAATTTCCTTATAATTATATTGAAAATATATTAAGATACTGAATTTTATTTCGAAAACTTACATGTTTATAATTTAATAATCAATGATTTTCAATTAGAAAATTTCCAATAAATTAGATATTTCAAAATACATAGATTCTCTTTGATAAATTTGGACGTAAAACTTTGTTATAAATGTTTTGTTCAAGAGTTTAATGGAATATTTTTATCGTTATTCGATTCAATGATTTGAAAAATCATTAATTTAGTTTAACACAATTTTTAATATATTGCTGTCCAAAGATATACTGGTTTGTCATTGATAAATATACGAAAAATAAATAAAATTATCTGAGAAGTATTATAAGCTAAAAGTTTAAACTGTCTAAATAAAATAAATTGTTATTCTGTGATAACAAAGTTTCTTTTAAGTGAACTATTAATTTAAAGAAAGTTAGAACAAATTTACATTACTTTGAAAACTATCCGACGTTTAAGTAAAAACAAATAATATAAAATTATCTTAAAGACCGTACACCAAAGAAGAAAAGGAAGAAGAAAATAATAAAAAAAGCTCTCCATCTAAAGGAATGTCAAACGCTAGTAATATGTCACATAGAAGAGGAAGAGATAGCATAGATAATTCTACAAGAGCTGTGAAAGAAATAATTCGTCATCATTTAGAGCGAACAACTGGTGGTTCAGGTAAAAATAAAACTTTAAAATTATTACAACTATAAATTTCAACTAAACTACGTTGTAGAATACGATGGTTTGATTTTATCACCAACTCGAGAGAAATTAGAACCGACCATTCCGAAGAGAAGCGATGATAGAGACCATCAAAAGGAAAATCAATCGCGGTCTAGTCCTAAGAAAGACTCACCACAAAAGACGAAAAGATCTGCAACAAAAACTAATGGTACCAAACCTGCATTGCGTACAAGTAAGTTTATTTTAAATTCTTACATATAAATTTCAAATGAAAAAATATTTATATTTCAATATCTATTGATTTTTCAATTATAACTCGATTTGTATCGTATATTAAATATCGATTTGGGGTATTGTTGTGTTTGGAACTGCATAATAATAATCCAAAGGTTGAAATCAAAGCGGAAAGGTTGCATTTACATAATTAATATAAAATTGATTTATTTTTCATTATGCCGCTTTTCCTTTTTCCTATAATATATTAAAGAAAAGTATAAAGTTTTTTTTTACATTATACACTACAATTTATAAATTCAATTATTTTTAAATATGAATAGTTTTTCATTTTTAAATTGTTTTTTTATATGAAATATCGATATTTTGATTTAAGGAAACTTCGAAATAGGTGTAAGTATGGTTAAACGATTTATGGATATATTTGTTAGCGGTTCGGTATTTTATATAATGCCTAGGCATTATTATGCTTATAAAAATTTCTTTCTATAAGTGATAAAATGGATGGTAAAAATTTATGGATATTATTTGTAATCGATAAAGTGTATTATTTGGTATTTTATAGAATGCCTAGGTTTTTTTTTATATGTTCTACCTTAGTGATATTTAACGTTTTATATAATGCTACTTTTCATATAATAATAATGTTTCTTATTATAACTAATTATTAATAGTATTTTGATTCGCGAATAATATATGATTTGATTCAATTTTCAGTTTCATTATTAAAAATTATCGATATATTTGGAATTACGTTATTACTTGATTGGTAATAAAATAGGGCTTCAATTTTATAGATATTATTTGTAAGCGATAAAAAGTATAAGATGGGGTGGGGTAAGTTCGTAAACGAGACAAGTNTATTTATATTTCATATTACTGTATCGCCTTTCATATTTTAGTGAAAAGTGCTTGTTTGTTTAAAAATAGATTACTTTAAAAATAAAAAATATAATTTAATAGTATAAAAAAAAAATTCAAAGCAGATTTGTTAATAATTCTGCTCTTGCCCAGTTGCAGATGAAACAAGGTTTGAAAGCATTTTAATTCTCAGTTACGTTCTTGCCCTATTTTCGGGAGAAAGTGCAAAATAGTTGATTTCTTGTACAAAATCCTATGGAAATTTTAAAGAAAAATTAGAATCCTACGTAATATTAATTCACAAGTAATAACTATACAAAGCATTTATTAAGTATTTATATATCAGATTGAAAATACCTAAGATTAAAATCCAACTTTACAAAAAATAGTCTGCATTTACCTCACTTCACCTTAATACAGAATTTTACATATTGTCTAAACATTTTTTCATCGTTTTATAAAATGCTGCTTATTCCAAATGATTTTAACTTTTCTTATTATGATACATATAAATATCGAATGATATTATAAATTTATAAAATAATATAAGTTGATTCAATGTTTAATATATTTTATTATATGCAATATCGATATTTCGAAATACTTCAATTTCGTTAAAGGTGATAAAATGGGTCTACGAATTTATGGATATTATATGTGAAGGATAAATTATAAGTATATTTCAGAAATTTAAAAAATGCCGAGGCATGTTTTATATTTTTTATACTCTCAATGATATTAAACATTTAATAAAACTTATTAACTTATTCTATATATTAAATAGTTAATTAAAGTAAAATCATTATTCATTTGCATACATGAAATGTATGTCATTGTTATTACTTTCGTATTTTTTGGAATAGGGCAAGCAATAATTTATTCTATCTTTATTACTTATAAAAGATAGTTTTCTTCAACTATTTTTGAACACTGGAAAGATTTTGGTTTTTTGTTACATAATATATAAATAATAGAATAGATATTATCCGCATTGGAAAATAGTTTCGAAAGTTTTTTTTTTTATGAGCTAATGCAGTATAAATAATAATAATTTATTGTTATACAGTTCGATCTCAATCGGTGGGCCCAACTGAAGTAAGTGAAAAAAGCTCTCCAAAACGTCTTTCGCGATCTACAACCGTTCGACAACAAAAAACTACTAGAGACTCAACTAGCTCACCTCCATCGAGCACAGTACGACGTCCGCGACCATGTAAGTAATATTTTCAATTTTTTGTGTATTTATAATGTAAATACGTTACACAGTAATTTTATTTTAGCTCAATTTTCTAACTTATATTTACAAATCCAAATAAAATCATAAAAATATAAATGCTATACATATAAGAATAAATATAAATATAAGTTAGAAAATATCGTATTGTGAATATCTTCTAAAGTAAAAATTTGACTACGTATTGAATATAGAGCCCTTTAAAGTATTTTTGTGGTATATAACTAATAAGTATATTAGTTCCAAGTAATATATCGATTGTTGGTAACTAAAGTATAAGTAATATTTGAAAATATTTAGTTAAAATATGAAAAATAAAATGTACTGCACGGTAATAATGTAGCAATACTGATAATTTGGGGCAGTTTATCTTTAAGTATATATACATTAAAACTGTATTTCCATGATGTTATCGTTAAAATTCATTTTTATTTTATTTAATTTTAAGTTAACCTAACATCAATATACATATAATAAGAAAGGGGACACTTATAGTTTTGATATTTGTAAGTTTAATTCCGAAATTTATCTTTTCTAGCAACTAAGAAAAACGATATTTTTTCTTATTGATGTTAGGAAGTACATTAATAAGAAATATTTATAAAATTTTGACGGTAACATATAATAAACCATTTAAAAACGCAAATTTCCTTACAAGGAATCTAGGCAAAACATGTAAATATCACAAAATAAAGAACTATATAGGTACATATATTATTTGTATTTTGTATAACACATGTAATATATAATTCGTATGTTTAATATCTATATATAAAATGTGTGCCAAGTATCGTTAGTAAAAACGCATGTTTTAGCATGTTTTAAATGTCCAGTTCGTCCTTTCTAATACTATGTTGTGCTTTACCAATAGAAAACATCATAGAAACATTTTTCATTGGCTGATTCATTTCAAGTTTTGCACTTTTTAATATTTATAGGTAGAAAATTCATTTGCTTGTAGTGTTTATTTGTATAGCTGGACATTATCATTACATGACTAACTTATCGTGCAATTCAGAAATTTTTTTAACCAAATCTGTTTCATAATACATCTATGATTTTATTTCATTTCAATCAAATGATAATTGACAGGATTGCACTTGAATAAGAGAGATAATAATAAATTGAATTATAAAACGAAATATCTCTCATATTATAGATGCATTTTATGAAATAACGTTTTAAATTGAACAAATATTTTAAAAATGGAATATTTTTCTTGAATTTTTAATTTTATTAAATATTTTCTTACGGCAGAGAATAAACTCGACTTTACCTACCTAATTTTTCACATATAAACTGTAACTTTAGTATTTTATTTCCTTTGGTAGAGTGAAGGATGAATTTTTTCCCTAAATGCTCCAAATTGATTAANATTTCCTTTGGTAAAGTGAAGGATGAATTTTTTCCCTAAATGCTCCAAATTGATTAAATGATGGCCGTGAGAAATATGTTGTATTCATCTCGAGAGTAAAGTGCATTAGTTGCAATCCCGAGATAAAACAATCACTTTTCTCTCTAGATGCACAAATAATTATTATTGTTGTTCCATTTTTGAATATTAAGCAAATATAAATATTTTTATTAACAATTCTAACTGGCACAATTTAACATCACAATAATATTGTAGTGAAAATTAATTATCACACGTAATTCTGTAGGTTACACGAAGTTATATATAGAATAGTTTTATACTAGTAATTTTTAAATCTTTTTACTATATCTATTATCATTAATTCATTAAATGTTTAAATGTTCAATTGTAAACATATATTTGCGAACGAATTATTTTCAGTTTGTTTTCATTTTTATTTTTAAATACGATCGCAGACCAATTTATTTTAAATAAAAAAACGCTTATTCTAATTACTTAGGTACTATTTAATAAATTATTAGTATACAGTAAAAAACAAAAAATGCTTATAACGACGGAACACGGNTACTAATTTAATAAATTATTAGTATACAGTAAAAAACAAAAATGCTTATAACGACGGAACACGGGAACAACATAAGCGGTCGTAAAAACCGATAATCGTTATATCAGAGCTTAAAAACTTTCAATGAATAACTTAATAAAATAAAGTTAGTAATTCATTTTATTTAGTATCATATTTTTATTACAATAATAAAAAAAAATATTATTAAAGAATCTTATAAACGATTTCTCGCAATAACCGATGTTGTAGTATCCGATATTATGGCAGTAAAATTTTATAGGAGATTAAACAATTAAAATAAATTCGGTTGTAAAAACCGGTTCGTCGTTATAAAAGATTCCTATGGTATATTTTTAAGTCGGTAGAATTAGCTATCGGTTCTTGACAAAACATTGTAAGTAAAATATTATTTGTTTATAAAACAATGTAAATTAATTAAAAAAGTGGGCAAGTAGAAATAATTTTTAAGACAGTATGCAGAAAACAATAGTTCGTACATATATTATTAACTATAATTTAATTTATTTAATAAATAACTGAATCTTTTAAATTGTAAAACAAACTGTAATAGTCGATGTTGGTATTAAAATTGCAATTAAACTTACGTAAGTTGAAATTGCTTAGTAAACATTTGAAATAAATAGCGTTTATTATTTAAACAGAAAATTTAAATTAATTAAAAACCTGATATTCCTACTTTAATGTTGTTGTATACATAACTGAATGTCAATTTGTTCAATATAAGATTACGTACATACTTCATACATGTTTAAAAATAAACTGTATGATTTATAGATGGTCGTTTTTCACATTTGTTTTGATTAATTTTTTATTTACTTATAAAAGTGTATTTATTTTTAATTCGTTCGCGAATATGATGTAATAAAATAAAAAAAATCATAAGCGTTAAACGTATTAGTACCCCAACCGTTTGTGCACCAGCTGCTTAGTTGTTTATTTAGTAGTCACATTGTTTTTATAATTAATTTAATTTTTGAATTTTTCTAGCATCCCTGAACACCACTGCCTTCCCCCGATCTAAATGTAGTTCAGTTCCTCCTAAAAGCGCACCCTCGGAGGATCGTTTGTCAAATACAAAGACAAACAAAAAAGACAATAGCACTGGCAATTTCAGTGTCAGAGGGCAAAATCAAAAGAATTCTGGTAAGTTCTCAAAATACAAGCAAAAATGAAGCGACGCACAACACAAGTCATCTGTATAAGTATTTACTACATATTTGTTTTAAACGTTACTAGATCTTTTAGATAAAACGTTTCTTTGCAGACTTCCTTCATAATAACTTAACACAGATGTCTATATAGTTTTATTATTTTATTATATATTTATTTTTAATCTGTTTTATGTAACACGAAATGAACCAATACTATACTAAAGAAGATATTTGTATTCTTTGTATAGTGTACGTTCAATAATTAATAAAAAAAACTTATTTGTAACTAATTAACAACTTAATAGACACTGTGTATTTATAGATTACTGTTATATATTATTATAATTAAAAAATCTAAATATATATGAATTCAAATTTCAGATAAATAAAACTGAACGAAATAAATTAAAACATTGTAACCAGTAAATAAATATATACAATACATGAATTGGCAAAATGAAATATAACAAAACAAATTTAATGCTTACCAAAGTATTTTACTATTAACACTATAAGAAAATCGTTGTTCGCGAACAATTCCTGGAACAATAAAATAAAAAAATATAGTAAACATCATTACTCAGAGTAAGATAATTATTAGATTAGTAAATATTTTAATGTATAACACTTATATT
>NEEE01001878.1:296869-308446 GCA_002278615.1 Pogonus chalceus
TATTATTTTATTTAAAAAAAAATGTTTTTATATCAATTCTATTATTATTTATGTAATTTTAAGAATTTTTTTGATTAAATTAAATAGTGTTTTCAATTGTTTCCGGGCATTTAAGTAGCCTCCCCCCGTTTATTGCAAATATTTATACTTTGTGATGAAAACATCGACATATATTAAAATTCATTTTATGTTTTATAATTATATATTATTACTTGTAACATTTTATTATTTCCTTCACAGCTTCCATGAGATTATGCATGGGTTCTCGAAGAGGATTTATATGTCGAATGAAAGTAGGAAATATTGCAGCAGAAAATATGGCTGTAGGTCATTTAAATAGATTAAAACAACGAAATAGCTTAGGTCCTGGTAGAGATGGACAAAATTACGCTGTTGTGCATTGCACGGGATATATTAAAAATTGGCCACCTACAGGTATTATTCGTTATTTACACTGATTTCATTTTCAATTGAAATTTTTCGCTTTTTTTTCTTATTTTATATTAATGATATTAATCTTAATTATATTTTACGTATATTTATTTATTATGTTGCATTATTTAATTTAATTTATAAATAAATAAAAGTTTAATGGCTTTAACTTTCTATCTATATATGCGAAACATATTTTTATTTTAATTTGATCATATTTTTTCTTATGTTACATCTCATAACGTAAAATAAATTAACATTTATTGATTATATTTATTAATTCTAATACATAATAAACGTTTTTAGATGTAATTTTAGTTAAAAATATACACCTTTATGCATAAATAAACAAATTTAAATTAATTTTACATAAATTTAAATGTAGTTATATTAATATGTTGCATTTATAGATATAAACTAACTTAAAAAAATTACTAAACAATGAAATATATATGAAAATAAATACAGTAGATTTATATTGAACAAATTTAGGCAATGAATTCAGTTTAAATATTACTGTAGAACATTTTTTAAGTGTGAAACATATTAGATATGTTTACAGGGGTACAATTGGACCGTCAACCAGAAGAGGAAATTCATTCTTCGCATTGCTGTTTAGTGGCAATTGGTAGGCTTCAAGTGACTTCAACACCAAATACAAGCGACCTGTCGGGAGCAAATAACAATGCGGAATTTATTTCGCGTCATTCCATGGACGGCAAATTTAGTTTTGTTGATCAACGCGTTATGGGACTGTTGGGATATTCACCGCCCGAGCTTCTTGGTAAAAGTTGCTTCGAGTTTTTCCATCCGGAGGATCAGACACATATGAAGGAAAGTTTTGAACAAGGTAAGTAATATTTTTTAAGAGTTATGAAGTTAGATTTCTAAGATAGTGTTTTGTTTCAGTATTAAAATTAAAAGGGCAAGTTATGTCCGTTATGTATAGATTTCGAGCTAAAAATCGTGAGTGGGTTTGGCTTCGAACGTCGGCTTTTGCTTTTCTTAATCCTTACACAGATGATGTAGAATATATTGTTTGTACAAATACAACTGCAAAGTATGTATTTAATGTTATAATTTAATATTGTAATTGTATTAATGTTGTTTTAATTATTTAGGTCATTACATCCTGGACCTGATGGTACTGGTACCGAAACTACAGAACAGGTTGCATATCAACCCCAACCTGGTTTAGATTATAGTCTTCAAAGACGTGATGCATCTGTTTATCCTCATATGATTTCTTCCGCTCATATTCAGAGTAAATATTTTAGTTTTATATATGTTATCAATTATTGATGACTATATAATTAAATATTAAGGGTATATTAATAAAAAATAGGTCCTTCATTTACAGATAATCAGCAGGCCCGTCCTGCTAGCAGTCAAAATGTATACAGTAGTTACGATCCAACACCTTCCCCTATTGCGTATGGATCGCCGTCGCAACAGGGAACAGGTCCAGTCATGAATCGTATAAATAAAACAAATACAACAAGCCCTACACCTACACAAACTGCTTGGAGTTTGCGTCAGCAGCCTGTCACTGAAGGATATCAATTTAATCAATTGAGTCCTTCCAGGTCGCCAAGTGGTCCTACTTATACACAATTAAGTGGGGGTGCTAGATCTACCACACATTATGCGACTAATACTGCCCAGCCGACTAATGCAGGTACGACAAGTTAATACATGTTAATTTATATATTTGATGAATTAATTGTTTTATTGAAATGAAGGGATGTGGGCATGGCAAAGTTCAAACCAAGGCTCCGAATCTGGGAACCCAGGTTCGAGTGGGTCAGGTGGTCACCCAGTGTCAGTAGCCCAGACAGCAGGAGGGGCAGTACCTGCCACACATGGGACGCATACAACTCATGCAGCCCATACGGCTCATCCAACACATGGTGCTCATGCCACGCATGGTGGACACGCAGGACAACAGCCTCAAGGTCAAGAGTTATCTGATATGCTACAAATGCTTGATCAAGGTGGTTCGACAACATTTGAAGATTTAAATATGTTTAACACCACATTTGAGTGAACAGTGTTAATAAAGCTTTTGAATTTAAGTAAATCACAAAGACAATTCCCTATAGAAGCATAGTTGTTATTGTGAAAGCTCGAATTTGTGATTCATTTTGTTTGGTGACTGCTTAACATAAAAACTGAATTTATGTTTAGTAGGTTAACTGTGTTTTGACAGGTTTTAACTTGATTGGTCACTATTTATGGGCTTTTACGGTAACATAGTAATTTTTAACTGTAATCATGGCTTAGTTTTATTGTGGTGTGTTGTAACCTTTTATTTACAAGTATTTTAGTTGAATTTAGTATAATTTTTGTAATATATTTAAACGCATGTCTTGTGCTGAAATTTATAAACATTCAAGGTTAGTGTTAATGTACAAATATAAATATTTTTTTATTATTATTGTTTGCTGCATTCCGGTTAAAAAGAAAGAAAAAAGTAATGTTTTGCAGTTAATTAAATGACTATTGTGACGTCCAAAATGATTTTAGCTTAATTATTATCTATTATATCGCCGATAATTGTTAGCTAATAACAATTTTTGTTTGTTTTTTATTTTAGGATGTTAATTTTTAAGAATATTCACGTCCTACTAGTAAGTTGTACATACTTCAAGCTAGTATACACAGATCACATTATATGAAATATGAATTCATAATTTCTGAGTGAATTATAATAATTAATGAATTATTTTTTAAGAAATTGACATTATTTATCATCCATTTAAAGAAAGATAAATTTATATTTCTCAACAAAAAAAATCACTGTGTTTTACAATTACATTTTTATGCAAATTACTTAACAAGCCGTAATAAAAGATTTTATTTTAAATCATTTGTACTTTTAAAATATTTTTATTATTACACTTTCCGATATTGTATCCTAATTTTATTTTATGGGGCCTTGAATTTGCATACTAAATTAAATTACATTTTTTTATTATACAAGTTAAAATGCTTTGTCTATTCATCGATAGACTAGTACTAACCTGTTTTGTCGTACAGTCGTACATGTGCCTATAATTGAACCTAGAAGATTATTTAGGTAAGTGCATAAATAAATATATTAATTTAGTTTTATTACAAAATAAACGAATTTTATTATCACATATAAAATTTTACATTTGTATTTACATTTTTTTAAATAATACAAATAAAGAACAATTATGTGTCTGATCATTGAAGTATTTAAACTTAACTATAGGTATAAATTTGTAAACATAAAGAGATTTGTAAATTGTCGCAATATTAATATAAAAATTTACGCAAAATTAGCAAGTTTTTACTTGCATTTTTTTATAAACTAGTAAAAAATAAATTTATCCTAATATATTCATATAAAAATATAATGTAAATGTTTTATAAAATAATTTTCTTAATGTACTTTTGACTAAAACCATTAATAAAAAAAAGTAAAAAATAATTATACAATGATTAGACACATTTAACAACAAACACAATTATTCCGTTTTCGGTTTCTTCTCAGTACTCGACAACCAATTGTCTAATACTGTACGCTTCCTGCACAAAAGTAAACATATTAAAATAACGTAATAGACATAATAATTAGACTTACTTTTTTGTTGCAGAATTTTCCGACTTGTTAAAACTTGTTTTTTTAGGTGATTTTTCGCTTTTAAGATTTTCCTTTAAATCATTTGTTCCTTGTTTTTCTATCCATTTTTTGATTGAAATGCGACTGAAATAAATATTATTACATATTTGTTAATAAAAAAATTAAAATTTTTAATTACTTTTTATTTTCATCTGAAGTACTTGCTGCGGATTCTTTTGGACTACTTTCTAGCCATTGTTGCATAAGTTTACTTGTAGGTTTACTAAAAAAATTATACTTATAATTTATTTATATTAGTTATTAAAATAGACTTACTTCAATTCGAATGGTTCTACACATTTAACAGAATTATTTTTCGCGTTATTTACGAATTTACTAACAGGGTGTGCTGTAACATTAGAAACTAAAGACATCACAGGATTTAATGCTTCTAATTTACAAGAATTATTACTCAACCATGCCTGAAAATAATTTTTGTTACGTAAAATTTACATTTTAATCTAAGAAAGTTTTAGTAATTACCCGTATATCCTCCTCATTTTGTAAAATAACAGGCATACGATGATGTACAAATTGAAAATCTAACTCAGATTCTTTAGTTATTATAGCAAATGAGTAAGTATTATTACCCTAAAAACTTATAAAATTATAAATATGTTTTATATAATTATTTAAAAAATATACTTTAGCGTCTGTTAAAACACTGTAAATCCCAGCTAAGTATAAAACTTTAACGCCAGACCAACCGTGTTCGGGATCAAATTTACCGTAAATATTTAACAAGTCATCTTTGGAATTCTATGATATAAAAACTAAATTAATAACTAAAATTTTGTTTATATTTTTTTTAAATTGGACCTACTTCTTTGTTGTAAAAGAAATAAGGTTGTTTATATACAGTAGATTTAGTTGATTGCCATTCGTAATATCCGACGCATGGAATAGCACAACGGAGTCCTTTATCAAATAAAGGACCGTATAATTTAGATATGCCCATTCGTTCAATTCTACACAAATGTGTTTCTAATGCATACGATTTTTCTTTAGGCATACCTTGAAAATTCTAAACATATAATAGTTAATATATGTTTATACCTATAAACATTTAACTAAAGTATACCACAGAATTTGAAGGGATTATTCCAAACCGCATAGCAACTAAAATCCTTTCAGTTGGTCGAAATTGTTTAAAATTTTCGTTAGTGGTTGATACCAAAACAGGGACCATACTAGTTGGTGGTATATTAAAATTGGGAACAACATCTTTCATAGACGGATCTAAAGCTGGTTTGCAATACTCAATTGAACCAGGTTTACGATAAGACGTTGCACAACACAAATCACTATTTCCAAGAGCACTATAACAGATTTTTCGATTTAGCGAATATATACAACTATATTCTTATATACTTACCATGCGATTCTACCGCACATATTGTATTAGTTTCATTCACATTTATTTTAAAATTAACTATATACTTAAACACGCATCAAAACACTGAATATTACACATGTGTTTACAAAATAAAATAATATTATTGTAATCTAATGTTATGTTTAACTCATTGAGTTGTATTTCTCCAAGACTCTAAAGTCGTTGTGTGTAATGCGTTCAGCGCAATGCTTACTGCAATAATAGTTTCGCGCCAAATAAAGATTGCGATAGGATAAATAAAAATAAAAAATATTTCCATTAATAATATTTTATTTTATTAAATACTTAACAATTTTTGATATAACATGGGAATAAATAACTTATCTATATATACTACTATCGTTTTATTGCATTACTCTATGATTTTTTATATCTACAAAAAATTAAAATATAAAAAGAATATTTAATAAATGAAAATAAAAATCATAAATTAATGTCCATATCAAAAAGTATTTAATAATAAATAAATAATAATACAGTTTTGGTTTTTATAAAATGATATATTTATATTTTTACTAGGTTATATATCGATTATTTTTTTTAAATAATACTACGTATATACGTTGAAGACAATATAACAAATATAAAATACATTTATTTATTAAAATTTAACGAAAAAATTTTATTTATTAACTTATTTTAAATGAAATTTCTTTTCTAAATTTTAAGCTTTTTAAAAAGCGTTTTTTTATCTTGTTGGTAATGTATATATGACAGGTGTGATAAACATGCCTAACATTTGTGATTGTACGTTGTAGTTTAGCAAGTACAATATTAAAATGAATAAACGCAAAAATGTTAGTTTTGAAGGAGAATTCGGTAGTCCTTCAGCTAAAAAGAGTAAAGAAACTGAAAATGTTAAAAAGCATTCGTTAGATTCAGACGAAGAAGATGATAACAACGATGCTTATAATATTTTACATGAAGACGATATAGAAGGTACTTTATTGTAATTTTATGAACATTTAAAGAATACATTGTTTAATCAGGTGAAGAAGATGGTGTTGCTGGAAATGAAGATGGAATTAGAACAACTGCTTTTAATATGCGAGAAGAAATGGAAGAAGGTTACTTCGATAAAGATGGACATTTCTTATGGAATAAAGACAAGGAAATTAGAGATAATTGGTTGGATAACATTGACTGGCAACAAATAAAGACTCGTGATAACAAAGACAAAAAACCTAAAAATTTAGGAGATGACAGTGATTCTGATGATGAAGAAGATGAAGCAACTAATAAAGCATTTAATGAAATTGAGTTTTATAAACAAATTTTACAGTTTATGGAACCGAAAGAAAATATCACGAAGGCTTTGAGAAGATTAGGCGGTAAGTTTACTTTTATAATATTTTAAAATATTTTTTTCGTTAAAATAAAATTTCTTAATAGGTGCAAATAAAAAATTGTCAAGTGTTGAACGACTGAAATTGAAAAAGGCAGGCCTTCTTAATGCTAATAATGAAAAAGTTACAAAATTGACTGAACTTGCAAATGAAGTTTTAAATCAAACTGGAAACATGGATATATACCAAGAAACTTACGAAATTATATCCGATAAAGTAATTTATTTATTTTAATGTTATTTATAAAACAATTAAAAATATTTTAATTTTCAGATCAAAAAGTCTGACAAAAAGGCCAGCGCACAAGAATTAGACATGTACGCTGACGATTTCGAAGTAAAAGAAAAACAAAGATTAGATGATCCTGGCCCTAGTACACCAGCTGAAGAAGCTCCAAACCCTGATGCAGCCCCTGTACTATTATGGGAGTTCAAATGGGTCCAGGATTCAGATAAAATCGAAGGACCTAAGACGACTGAACAAATGCAGCAATTAGTAGAAGAAGGCAAATTTAAAAATGGCGTATGGGTTCGAAAAAAAGGTCAAGATCAATTCTACTCTTCAAGTCGCATTGACTTCGAGTTGTACTTATCTTAAAAAAACTTAACTGTCTTGTACAAATTATTGTACATACTGATTACAAATATTTTAAATACATTATTTCTCTAATATTTTATAGTTATAATCATTTTTTTTTAATTCTTCACACATATAAGTTTTGAATATGTTATGTTACATAATATAAAAATTACATATATTTTTATATTACATAAAATTAATATATAATGTAAATTTATTTTTCAAATCAATTGAAAAATGCTTATATTATATTGTATTCAAATAATTGTATGAACTGTTTCTGTTGTTTAAATAAATCATTTTTAGAATATTCTGTTGCAGTTTGTTTTTCGAATATTTACCTTTTGTATTGCTTCGTTTGCTTAATGCACATATTCAAAAATATAATTAATTTAACGGTCTTTTAACAACGTGTTCATAAAGGTATGTAAAATTAAGATTTTAGAATATATTTACAATGTTTTTAATATCAATATGATGTATGTGTATGTATTGTGTAAGTTAGGATGATGTTTATTGATAATTAACTTGTTTTATAAGCAAGTAATGACATGAATAAGATTATATGAAACAGGTAAAAGATAAATTCGTCATTTGAAAATAATTATGTTGGTAGAGTATGGATATACTGTTGGTATATACTGGTGATAAGAGACAAGCGCCGTACGGCGTGGAAAGATTGAAGCAGTAATATAAACTAGAGTTTTGACAGAAGAGCGACAGTCAGATCGCGAACGCTGAGTGTATGTGGCGAGTAATGGTTTGGTTAGAATGTTTCGTATTTACTTCCTATGTGCAATATGAAATGAATTCAGAATAAAGAGTATTCATTTATTCGTTCAGTTTAGATAATATCTGAATGAATGTAAATGAATATACGTAATAAAAATAAAATTTTGTAATTTCCACTTGACAATGTTATTATCATTCATTGCATCAACGGGGATAAGTGTCAAATACTCAAGACTTGGTGGGATATTTTGGAGCATGTATGATATAAACAATTTAAAAATAAATATAGTACAATTAAATAAATATTAGACTGTTAAAAACTGTATTTAGCATGTCATGTCAAAGTAAGGTTAGAATGTAAATAATTTGTAAACAGTTGTATTACAATGCAAGCAAAGAAACGTTATTTGCTAGTGTTTCTATCTTGTGCGTTCTTAGCATATTGTTATTTCGGTGGTTATCGGTTGAAAAGCAATGGTGTTGTATCAGAATATATGACACTGCCATCATATTTTAGTTCGGATGAATATCTTCACATGCTTGAGAAAGAAAATACAATCAATTTAAAACGTAGAACTACAGAACGATCACCTCGTGCGAACTACAACATGTGTCGCATGGAAACATGTTTCGATTTTAGCCGCTGCAGAGGTGAGTTTAAAGTTTATGTATACCCCCAGGAAGTAACCGAAGACAATTTGAGTCCATTGCCGAGTCCTTCTTATCAAAAACTACTAAACGTACTCGAAGAATCTCGCTACTACACTTCAGATCCAACTCAAGCATGTCTTTTCGTCCTTTCGTTGGACACTTTAGACCGGGATCGTTTATCCGCTGATTATATTCGTAATTTGCCTGCTCGTATTCAAAGACTTTCCTTATGGAATAACGGAATGAATCATGTGATATTTAATTTGTATTCTGGTACTTGGCCCGATTATACTGAAGAAAATCTAGATTTTGATCCCGGCATGGCTATTCTAGCGAAAGCTAGTATGTCTGTTAGTCATCTTCGTCCGGGTTTCGATATTAGTATTCCTCTTTTCCATAAGAAACATCCAGAAAAAGGCGGCGAACCTGGCTTTGTTGTTAGCAATAATTTCCCGTTGAATAAGAAATATTTGCTGGCATTCAAAGGGAAACGCTATGTACATGGTATTGGTTCAGAAACCCGAAATGCACTTTTTCATCTCCATAATGAACGAGATCTAGTTATGGTCACCACTTGCCGCCACGGGAAAAGCTGGAAGGAGATGAAGGACGAACGCTGTGACGAAGACAATTTGGAATACGACCGGTAAGTATAATATTTTCAATTTTTTATATTAATTATAACTTACAGATTATATATAAATCTGTTACTTATCAGTTTATATGATAAGAAATTTTCTTCGGTAAATATTTGAAATAATTCAACCTGGAAAAAAAAAAAAAAATTAGTATCTTTAATTGGTTGTTAAATTTTTATTTACCGCTAATTTTAGCAAATACTTCATATATTTAACGATTACTTATTTATTATCAATTTTATGTTTTTTCCGATTATGTCATTTTAACATCAATTTAAACAGTTACAAAATTATGCAGTTAAATTAATAAATAATCATCTGCTATTTTGCGTAATGTATAAATAATTGCTTATATTGTTCCCCAAAAATAGTAAAAAATTAGGAAATTTACACTTATTATATTTAAATATTCTTAAATGCGGCGGAAATCATTTTTCTAGTTAATACAAATGTTTATTTATTCAAAGAAATAACATATTTTAATAAAAAATGAATTTTGATGTATAAATAAAGAGATTTCTAATAGTTAAAAATCTTATTAGAAACTTAATACACTTTTAAAAAGAATATGAATACATATATAAGGTATGTAAAATGCGATTTTATAAAATAAAAAAAAAGTTATTTCTGAATAAATTAGTTTTAATAATTATTTACATACTTAAAATAAACAATTTATACATACATAATCGTAATTGAGTTGTATTGTATGCACAATAAAACATAAAAGATTTCAGCTTAAATAAATATAATTATATTTTCTTAAAGATAACTTATTGTTTTCATTAAAATAATCAAAAATAGTTGTAAAACACGCCGTATAAATAAATAATTAGTTATTGTTTATTTCATAATGTAAATTATAAAACCGCCTGTAACATGTTATTTTAAAAATGATTTTATAAAACTCAAGTTTTTCACCTTACTTTGTAAACTTAGTTTGCGAGTAATGTACTTTTTTTTAGTAAAAAGTTTTTAACCAGATTTTTCATATTATCATTACAGGAAACTAGCTTCATTAAAAAGTTTCTTATGATTGTTACAATATTTTGTCACATTTTTAATTGTTGGTAATTTATTTTTTGTTTTCCATTACGCGTTATATTTATTAAGTAAATAGGTCCCATCTTATTATATTTCGATTGTTATATATTACAACCTTGAACAAATAAATTTAACTTATTTCAATTCAACCTATATTTATATTTAAATTTATATGGGTTAATGTTTCATTGTAATATCATTTGTAATATACTTGACACTTACAATGGCTTTAATATACTTTTGTATATTTATTTTTGCCAATCATTCAATAGTTAATTCAGTATAAAAGATTTATTATTTATATCTTTAAATATATATGTATGTACATTGGCCGAAAGAAATTTCGCAATAATAATCATTCGATTATTTTTTCTAGGAAATTAAATTGATAAACATGATAATTTTTATAAATACGTATCATGTGTAATGTGAGAAAATTTGCACAAGGTAAAATAAAAATTCTAGTACCAGTGCAAAATTGAAAGTTTCCTTGTGCAAATAATATATATTATTACCGGAAAATACAGAAGAAACCGCTTATAACGATGGAATATGGAAATAACAATCAATGTTTGTATGAATTTTTTTTATTTAAATTAAAAACAAATAAAATAAATAGATAAACGTATATACATATGTATGTACATTCCAAGAAATTAATATTTCATTTCCTTATTTTTTAAAAATATTTTAAAGGTTATCGTATTGTTCAAAATTCAGCAGTAGTGTTAAAAATCTTTCCTATACGATACTAATAAGAAGTTCAATACGATTTTTTGTAAAAAAATGAAGTTACAGGTAAGAAATATACGGTTATAACTATAGTTTTCAACAAAATTTAAAAATAATAATATAGTTACAATTGATTTGTCGTAATAACCGATGATATTACTTTAGTGCAATTTTCTAAAAACCAAACTAATTTCATCTTTATAAACTATTTCTACCATACTTGATAATAAGTTCTAATTAGTTGTAGATTTTAAAAATAATTTTTTACGTATACTTCATAATTACAAACAATTTCAATTATAACTTGATAATTAAATTAATATATATTAAATAAAAAATAAGGAATTTCAAATCGACATTCTAAAAATTTAACGGAGT
>NEEE01001874.1:20736-35663 GCA_002278615.1 Pogonus chalceus
AAATTAAATTAGATTAATTATATAAAAATACAATTTAACTAATTATAGAATTATTTTTTGTCATTACTTTGTTCTGCCCTATTTAAATAAATTATATTTATTTAATTAAAAGAAAATAAATGTTTGTTTTTAAATTTTACTTTATAATCATTAATTTTACTTTCAATGCCAAGTTATAAATAAAATTTCATATTTCAGATATAAGTATTATAAATGTTTATAAAACAATCTAAAACGTAAGATCAATAAACGAAGGTAATATTATTGAATAACGTTGAATGCATTCTGATCTAGATATAGGTTACGGTGAACACGTGCTTTACATTCTCAATAATGCGCGTTTTCGAAATTTCAATCAACGGCTTTTGGTGTGTGCATCAGCAGTGACGCGCAACGCAATTCAACTTTATTACCGCGTCACAATTTACGATGTGTTCGCTTTCCAATTTCGTCATTTGAGTATTCCCACTTGAATGTAACACTCTTGGATCTAATAAATTACGAAGATAAATGTCTGTATTTGTACACTTACAAAATGGCAGTGAATCAACGCATCGATTATTTATCTCAAAGTGGGAATTATATTATTTAGTATGAATTTGCTTAAAAATTTATTATTTATTTATATTATAATTTAGAAATAATTGATGATGGCTTAATAGCCGAAATTGCAATCAAGCTTAAACAATTTTATTTACTTGTGAAACAAACCGAATGTTTTTTATTTTATATTTGTACAATTATTTCTCCAGATTTTCACAAAACTCTAAAATATTCCAGTATTTTTTTCCTATTTTGAAGTAAAATTTTAATGGTATACATCGATTGGATTATAAAACGTATATATCCAAAGTTTCAGTTAAATAGTGCAATCAATTTGCGAAATTTATGAAAAAAAATCATAATGATGAAAATTGATAATAATCCATTGTTTCTTTGCCAAAAATGGATAATTTTTGGGGTAAATTTTTGATATAAATCAATTAGAAATATTATGGAATGTGTATATCTTAAGTTTCAACTGCATTGTGCAATTATTTCTTAAGATTTTTGCAAAACATTAAAATATTAAAAATCAATAAAAATAACAATGATAATTCTATTATTTTTAATAAAAATGTAACATTTTTGAGGTATTATTTTTAAGGTATGAAAGGAATTTAATAAAACGTGTATTTTCAAAATTACGGCCTAACAGCGCAATTATTCCTTGAGATTTTTGCCAAAAATTTAAATATTGTAAATCGGAAAAAATAGGTGGATTATAGACTTTTTTTTGTCTTAACTTGAAAATATAAATACATTTTTGTAAAAAAAACTTCCTTTCAAATTTAGTTTTCAATTGAAATTTAATTATTTATAAAATTAAAAGAAAAACATTTGTATTTTAATAAAATATTTAATATAATATAAGTATTGAAAATATAGTTACAATCAAGAAAGATTAAAAATAAGTATGTAATAAATACAAGAAATCTATTAATCATAAAATAATATCATAAATTAAAAATTAAATTTATAAAAACTTGATATCCACACTTAATGTTCACTTCATTGCTTCAATTTTTAAAGCGACAATTTAACTCATATCGTTTCCTCATCCGCATCACAATTTCCGTTCGCAAGTATTTTGAAATCTGACGGCGTACTTAACGCCTAGAATTTATCAGAACCATTTCCCGTTAGCTTTCGTTCTATTTTAGAAATAAAAGAAATAAAAAGCTATGAACGGTACGCGAGGAAAATTCAACTATGGAATTGCTGGCCAAACACTCATTTATAAATATAAAAATGTTTTAAGACATATATTTAAGAAATTATTTTCATTTAATAAATGATTTAAAGTAATATCTTTTATTCAATTTGATTTCATTTAACTTTGAAACAATGTTTTAAAGTTCGAAGATAAATAAGTGTTATTTTGGAATTTTTTACATGAAATGCTAAAGTGCGCGTTTAAATATCTTTTATATATTGCAAAAATCTGCAAAAATATATTTTTTTTTATATATCGTCAATTTTTAAGTTAAAGTAAGAATATACACCAGCTATTTTTGCTACGAATAGTCTCTTGTCAAAATAGTATTTATATACAACTATTTTTGCGAATCTCATGTGTTTCTTGCAATATCTCAAAGAAAATGTAGGCTAAATAGCTAAAATTCAAAATACGCCTGATTATAAATGCTATCAATTCTTTGTATAAGTCTATACATTAACTATTTTTGCAAACTTTAAGATTATTTTGTAAGTACCTCAGAAATTACTATAAGTATCAGGCTAACAATTTAAAATGAACAAGTTCAAAATATTCCTAATCAATTAAAGCACTAAAATGCTTAAAATCGACAATTTTTGCAAAACATAAGACTCATCAGCAATTTTTGCAAATTTCGAGTGTTTTAGTTTTTTGTAAATATCTCGAAAAATGAAACAAAAATTGAACTAAAACTTGGCATATACACGTTTCAAAATATCCCAATTAATTCTTGCACTAAATATAATATGTTAAATATGAATCATTTCTGGCATAAATAATACGAATTAACATGAGTTTTTATTGCAACTATTATGTTTTTTAGCTTATGGAAAATATCTCGGAATATAATGTCGGTATCAAACTGAGACTTGGAATATACAAATTTTAGCATTCTTACCGAGATTAGTTTATTTAAAAGTTTTGAGGGTTTTAGTTTCTTGCGACTGTCATTAAGAAAAATGCAGGAATTTAGATGAAACTAGAAATATACACTTTTTTTTAGAATTTTGAATCAATTTCTGAATTTATTATGTATAAATGGTTTATTTTTAGCATATTATAATATGTTTTAATTTTACTTCTTTTGAAACATGTATTTCTGATACAAAATCCTGCCTTAAAAACTGAACATTTTATCATTTAGTAAAAAATAAATGACGCTTAAGAGAAAGAGATTTGTTAGAAAAAGAGGAAGAATAATTTTTTCAATTTTAATTCTATTATCTGCTCATTTTTTTAATTAGTGAGAAGTCATTGACTTTATTTTTATATATAAACTTTTTAGATAATTCAATGAATTAGTTATAATGTTCAGATTGGTTATAGTAGGTACTTTAATAAAATATATTACTTTACTTTAATTAATTAAAACTGTTAAGTTTAATATTTGTTGAACGTTAAACTAGAGGTTGTATTTATTTAGTAACCTACGATTGAATCTACCGAAGATTCTAAATCTATTTAGAATGGTACAAAATAAATATGTTCCTTTCTCATTATTCTCTAATAAAATAAGAAAAATGAATAAGTTATAAATTATTTAATAACAAAGAAGGACTAATCTAAACAAAAAAATATTTTTGATACTTATAGTATCCCAAGCGGCACACTGAGAACATAATGATATGAAAACGTTCCCCAATAAAAGTTGGATGCTAACCATTATCACTACCAAAAAGTTGACTAATTTGACATCAAAATGTATCCCTAATGTCCTTACAGGAAGTCAACTCGGAAAGTAACAAATTGATGACATATTTAAGTGAGAAAAATGTTAACTCTTCTTGTTACCAAAATGAATGAATATATGTTGATTCAATAGTTGCCTTTATAATGACTTTTATCTCAACAATAATTCAACAACTAGTTAATCAATAAAGTAAAATAATGTGAATTTATAGATAACTTTTAGTTATGTAATTAGAAGTTATTGAATGAATGACAACTAGTTAACGTCATTATTTAGGTTTATACAGGTATATAAAGGTATAGATTATTATAATAACTAAATACATTTATAAAATTTATGACAGATAAAAATTTTACACCACACTCTATTAACATAAGTATCACAAATTTTATAAATATATTCAACTAGTAATAAAATTTATAAAAAAATGAATATGTTATGAGTATTTTATTTTTTTACTTAATCACAAAGTTTACAAAAAATTTAAAACGAATTTTTAATTGAATTTTATATTTGTTTATTGATTATAGTTTTTCTAAATGATAAACACTGAAACACACTCATAGAAGCACACTGATAAAATGGCTGATGATATGTCAAGCAGTCGCGCATGCGCAAAAAAAAAATATTTATCATACAAAATACTAACATTTTTATGTAAGCTTTTGGGTACTCTTTTTAAAGTTATCATATTGTAATTTTTGAAGAGTACCTTTTTGCTAACTTATAAAGGACGTGTATACTGGTTGAAAAGTTATCCAAAAAATGTTGTCCATTTGTTATTGTCAACATGTCAGCCTTTTAAAAAACTTCTTTCGTAACTTATTGTTAACTATTTAAACATTCCTGATTGTTGAGGTTTTCTCGATAACTGTGTGGCAACATATTTACGACAACTTTTGTAGGCCTTCATTTTGTTGATTTTATACTAACTTTTACAGTTTACTAAAAGATAACTAAAATTGTTAACTTATTATTTACCAAAAAGCGATGTGTGCCGCTTGGGATCTAGCGTCATAATTTTTCGAAAAAAAGGAGAGGCAATTGTACGGAGTAGGCATTGCTGTCTAAAGGTAAGAATTTCTAAAGAATGTTGTGTCAAAACTCTAAACGCGTTTTTCTCGAAACCACTGTTCCAAATGGCCACTGTTTTGTTAATTATCAAGAGTTTTCTTTGTCCACGATCCAAAATTTTAGATAATTAAATACAAATTAATGATTGTTACTTAATTTTAGGTTTCAGATCACAGAACCGGAGAAAATTTTCCGGTCAGTCAAAAAAGACGGAGAACATAGTATCATTTAAGAATACATTTAGAAATCAAACCAGGCATTTAAAAATAATGAATAATCACAATTTATAGTTTGAATATAAATAAACAAGCTACAGAAAACCGCAAGATCACAAGTATTAAATTTAGCTCAAAAAAACTGTCAAATACACGCTGTAATACAAACTTAATTGGCAAAAGTAAATTCATATAAATAAAAAACTTATTTTTTAGTTTAATTTCAAAACAGGTATCGTTATAAAATATTCTAAAACAGAATTTGTTAAAACATATATAAATATAAAAGTATGTAAAAACTCCAAATATTTTTAAACTATTAAGTAAACATAAAATGCATTAGTATAAAATCTATTATACTCTTTGTTTTTTTTTTTTTTATTCTTATCTGTTTACTTGAAAAATTATTTAAAAACAAATACAATAAAGAACAAATTAATATTTATACATGTAATTCATAAATACTATAACCTAAAACTTAAATATAAATGTAGAAAAGTTTATAACCCAACCAACAATAAAATTTAATATATAAATATAAATAAAACAGTTAATCCACATAATACCTCAACAATATGATTTAAAATTTATCAGATCAGATTTGTTATTTGCTTTTATAAGTGCATATCTAGAGATCTCTGTACAAATCATAAAAATGAATTGCATTTCCCAAGCCAAGTCGATTTATAACCATTTTATCGGTTCAACATTAAACTTATAACGCAAAATCATGTTTATAGAGTTCCTTTGCTTGTAAGATATGACGTTTATGAACGTAATGTTTATGAATACATGAAACGTATGAATTTATTATGTCTATAAAACCTTTAATGGTAATCTGAAGACAATACTAGAATACTAATTTTATGCGGTATTTTAATAATTCTATTTTAACGAGGAATAATTTAAAAACATAACCTCAAATATAATGGAAACTATGTTTTTTTACTGTTTTACTGAATTAAAATATTATTAAAACTTCTATTTTTATATTTCTATTATATTAACGAGGAATTATTTAAAAACATAACCTCAAATATAATAAAAATTATGTTTTTCTACTGTTCAACTGAATTAAAATTTTATTTAAACTTTTAAATTTTTATATTTATTATTATGATTTGATAAAAACAACTCTAATATTATTACAGAGTTGATACCATTCTTGTTCATTTTTAAATTAAAGAATAACAACGTTCTTCAAAATTGTGTGAAATAATTCTTTCACTAGTAATGTAATAACAATAAATAATTATAATATTTCTTCGTAAATTTTTTGCAATTTCAGTGTAAATATAAAATTTTTGTGTATTGGAATAATAAATCCAATCAAAAACTAATATTTAAGAATAAAGTAACACAAAACCTCACAGTAGCGATAACTAGTAATTGTTTTTAAATTATTTAAATATATATCTGTCAAATTTCATTGAAGTTTTTTTTTTAATTCAATAAATTTATAGTATTAGAGATAATATAGTCTATAACATGTTTGGAATGGTTGTTCCGTACTAAAACTGAATATGTCTCATTCCGAACTTGTTGCAGAATATATTATAATATCACGGATATTTGTTATCATTCTTGAAGATAAAAAACTTTTTAATTGATAGTTTAAAGTTTAACCAATTATTAAATAGTTATTTGTGTATTAAGAGCGCAAAGTGGGATATTGTCGATTGAGAGATTGTTGCCGCGCGACTTAAGAGCGCGGCATTTTCTCGAAATCGACAATGTCCATTTACGCTCGAAACACACACAAAATTTTTTCTACAGTCGCCGTAATGAGTTATCCACTATAACAAAAAATAATAAGTTTNGAATTTTATTTAACATTGACATAATTTATTTTTCATTTTTAAAACTGATTACAATTTTATTAATATATTTTGTAACGTTAACAGTTTTCTAATAAAATTTTGCAATATTGCAGAATATTAAAATCGCGTTATTTACAAAAGCTTTTAAACACTTGTTAAATAAAAACAATAGAAATAGGAACGAAAGCAAATTGCACGATGAAATATCATTTATGAGCTTTTGTTGAACTTCATCGTATTATATAATTTTATGGAAATTGTATTTTGCTTTAATACTATTAAAATTAAACGATGCATTTGCAATCACACACGTGGTACAATTTAATCCGCATATGTACTTTGTACAGATTGAAAGCTTGTGCGTGTGTACAGAACACCGCACTATATAACACGATGTACCCTCTGGTGTACAATATCGGAAAATTGTATCTTCTATGTTTCGTTATATCATTCAATTATTATTTTCAATTATTTTTTAATTATATAATTATATTTTATATGATATTATTACTTTATTCTTGTTTGATAATTATGGTTTACGTAAAACATTTGATTTTTTATCTCATTTTTTAAAATTTATACTTAAATACTATTGTCTACGTATTTAAAGTTTTTGAATATAATTATATTAATGTAATTAATTTTTAATATACAAAGTGTCACATAATTCGATAGATTTTTTTGTATTAAGAATTTTTTGTTACGATAAATATACCATTAAANATAAATTATTTATTTTTGTTTAAAAATTATATTAAATCATCTTTTAAATTTATTAAATACATTTTAACTGACGATGTTGACAAAAAAATTAAATACATCTCTAGAATTAAGAGCATTAATTCCTTAAATAAAAATATTAACAACATTCTCAAGTTTGAAACACACTTAACTCCCTAGATACATAAAATAACAACTATATCAAAAATTTTCTTTAGAAAATATAAATTAGATCTTAAATTAAAATGTAGGCTTCCAAGCAATAATATATAATTAAACCTATATTTGTGTGTACTGATTAAAAAAAAAACTACAATTGTATATTTATAATTCCATTTTATGTAATAACATGTATGTAAAATATAAAAAAGAAGGAACAGAGCTTACAAATACATACAGCTATAGGTGAGTTTAGAAGTTCATGAGATCCGACAAAGAATTTAGCTGTAATGGAAGCTTTTGATCAGTACAGTAAGCTTTCGTAAAACGCGTATGTTAGAAACGCTATCGTATCGAAACTGCAATACATTTAACAAAGATTTCTTATATCGAAAGTTTTAAAGGTTATACTTGAAATGTTTAAGGTAATAGTTTGTTATGATACTAATAACACATGTACGAAGCCCTAAAATTATTTTAACTGACCTTTAACCGGCTGGTAATATGAATACATTAGAAGCTGTTACTTCAAGTAAAAATGCATAGTTATAGCTAGTTTAAAATAAAAATTACATTTATTTAATGAATTTAACTTAGATAGTTTGCTTCAAACTCTGAATTCAACTCTAAAATTCTTTTAAAATTATCTTTAAATGGTTGGTAGTATAATTGGATTCGTAAATTTTAACAGACTGTCACTCATTACATAATCAAAAAAATTTAATTACCTGCTGAATATGACTAGGACAGCTCGCTTGAAACTAAGAACTCATCTCTATAATCGTTTGAAATGACCTTTAAACAGCTGGTAGTATGAAAGAGTTTAAAACATGAAATAAGTTGTCTCATTTTAAAATAAAAATCACAATTACCTAATGAATGTTACCTGAACAGCTTGGTTTAAATTCTGAACTCAACTCTAAAATCGTTTTAAATGACCAGTTATTGCCTCTTAGTAAAAAGAGTCAAGCTAACGCTCATTTTAAAATCAACAGCTAGCTTTAAATGCTGATCTCAAGATCTTTCAAATCAAAATATTAGACAATAATATAATGAGCAGAATTTAAGCAAGTAATCAGAAAGATTTTCCTTTTCTTTGTTAATATCATTCTCCGATTTATGAACGAACTGATAGTGTTTCAAACTCATGTTATAATATAAGAAATATTTTAAAAAGGTAAATAGAAAACGACTGTTATAATTTGAGTAAACTTTCGTAGATAAATTTCTGAGAGTGTACACAACTTGGCAAATGTATATGAGCAACCCCTGTAATAAATACATAAATCGGTTGTAGCTTGTAGTCAACGCATTGAACACTGATCGATCTGCATTTCAAACCATGAAAACCGTTTCTGTTTACATTATAACATTTAATTATGGGTGCCATTTGAGGTTTTAATAGCATCTGGCTCGTGTCATTCGCAGGCCGGCGGTAATTTCCATGTTTGTTTATGCATGCATATCCCGGACAGAACAGGCACAGGACGAACCAACAGCACGCTATGTATACCTACTACAAATGTACTATCATCATTGATACATCACAGATATGAATATTACAGACAATTTGTTAAAGGCAACGATAGACCCTCCCTTATACATGAATTACAAATATTGTATCAATATTACCAAAGAAATTAGTTTCCTAAAGCATTTAACATTTTCAAATTCAATTCTTGATTATGTAAAAACTTATAGTTAGAAAATAAGTCATATTTTGTTATAAGCAGAAGATAATACCCACTATTTCATATTTTATAACACAATTCCCAAAAATTACAATGAAACAACTTTTTTTCAGTAAGCTCCTGTGAGTTATCAACTGGCAACGGAGTTTCCTTCAGCCCATAAGAAAAAAAGTCTGACGCCTTAAAACGCAAAGAGCATAACCATAACGCAGAATAAAATGAATCTTCGCGTTCAGACATTCCACAGAGCAAGATGTCACCAACAGCGTACGAAGAGCGCGTACTTGAAGCCACTCGTCATGTGGAGTCCGGATCTTTTTCCGCCATTTCCCGGAAGCACCAACATAAAAACTCTGCGCATTTCTTTCCGGTGCCCGTCAACTATATTTTCATCCGTGCTTTACTTGTTAAATAAGTGACAAAACGTGTTGGTGCTTCACATCAGTCTTTTTTTTTTGCCCCTGATATAGTTATTATAATAACAGAGTTTAAACCTTACATAATAAACTTTTATAGACTATATTTACCAAATAAAGTCAAATACAAATGCATTATCTTAAAAAAATCTTAATAAATATTTTCATCTTTTGAAACGTATTGAAACATACAGTTTATGTTTAAGGTTATCCTTAAATCAATAAGACAGTTTTGTTTCAAATTAAATGATCTCCAGAGATTTTTAATTAAATAACAAATTAAAAAAATATCATATCAGATTCATTTTTGTTATATAGATTACATGTTTCAGTTTTTCAATTATTATCAAGCTGCGGGATATTTCCGAAGTTTGGAAACCTCTCGAACATTTCAATCGCTAAATTTAATCGTTGAAGATGGTCTTTTGATTTTAATTCTTGCACAAGGTAAATTTTGTAATGTTTAAGATGCAAATCCTTCCTTATAATTCTTTGTAAAGACGATTTTTAAAAGTTTAATTCTTGACCCTTTTGGAACACCCTATATAATACATCTACAGCCAGAAATAATTCATAATCGGTCAGCTTTTATTATTTCTTTGTTCCTTTTGCTAAAACTATACCTATAATATTACTTTCTAGAATTTTAATTTGAAGCACCTTGAATTAATAGAGTACAAAATTTAAATTGAGATGTCAATTTCACATTGGTTAGATGTTTCCAATACTGATCCCAATTATACTACCAGACGTTTAGTGGTAATAAAATAAATTTTAAAATTTCGCACTTTTGATTTCAACTCAACAAAGGTTTAATTATTCTTACTAGAGATAAATAATGGCAATTATTATATCATATTTTGTTTTACTTTTATTGTTATTATAACTAAAACTTATTTTGCTAGACTTTAAGATATTCTGCTTTAAAAAAGTTAGAAAAGATTTTCAAATACTTTATTTAACTATTTAAAATATTTCTTCGCTATATAACATATATTAAGTCTATTTTCTAAATCATTGCTTATCCATACATGCTTATATCTGAAATCCTATAAGGGTTGATTATGTCGCAAAGATAATTTAATGTTTTATAAATCGAATTTCAAAAATATGATATGAGTTTAAAAGATATGGGAAAACAAAAAAAAAGTTTATATGAAGTGATAATCAATCTAAGATAAATTGCTTTATATTCGAAACACAGATTATTAAACTGAATACCATAAAAATTTCGGTTTTTAAAATGAGCCAAAATATAATTTCTTTAACGAAAAATTAAAAACGCCTTTACAAAACTGAACTACAATATTCAGTAATAAAATACAACCAAAATAAATGCTAACCCATCCAATAGAAAGAAGGAAATAGATTTATAAATAACAATATAAATTACTTCTTTTTATGTATGTATGTATGAATAATCATTTACAAACTATAATATGTAAATTATAACCTCCAAATATGTATAAGAAAATCTAATTTGAATAAAATGTGTATATTATTCAGAGAATCACATTTTGCTTTTAGTATGATGTCAAAATCATGGCTTAAAATGATGGTTGTGAAAAAAACTCAAAGAAGCAACACGTCGAGTCTATCTTCGTCTTCTACGTGAGTTCACTGCGATCCCCATTGACAACTTGTCGCCTGCACTGCGTGATTAAATCCTTTCTGAAACGCGTGCTGTTAAAATGATGAGACCATAGTCGTCTCATTTCACTTATTTTCACAATAATAGAAATTAATTTAAAGCACAAATCAAAAAACATTCAGTTAAATATACATATATCAATAAAATCTACTATCTTTTATTAATACATATATTTAGGATAAAAATTTCATTTAATTAATCAAAAAAAATTTAAATACTAAATAAATTATTAATCATTTTTCATAAAGACAGATCATACAAAAATAAAAGAAAGATAACGATTATTATATTTTCATAATTAAAATGAAAATTTTAAAATGTAAAATAGTAATTTTTTTACGTAAAAATAAACCCGCCACTGACACATCACAGCGTCGTCTGATTCCGGTACTGCGTCATCAGTATTCCCATCGCCGACGTCTCGCGTTAACGGCGCCACGACGCCATTGGGCTTTTGCACCAACAGAATTAGTTGCGTTAAACGTTGAGGCACCGCACCGCTTACCCTCTTCCAAGTATGGGACATGGACAGGGTCATTCCTGGCTACAGGCTACTAAAGGGTTAGAAACAGGATAAGAAATTAGAAAAGGAAGAATCTAATGAGTTTAGGACACAAGTTGTTTGTTTTGACTTTTGCTGAGATTTCTACTTTGCTTTGTCATCCATAGTTTTTTTTTGTCTAGCTCTGTTTTTTAGTCTATGACAAATAATAAATTAAATATAAACTAAAATATAAAAGTATCTTAATTTACGCAAAATATTCTTCTATTTATATTTGTTTTATGCGAATGAAAAACGCGCAATATAGTTTGTAAGTACAGTAGAAAAAATATTGGAGTTCAAAACTAATAAAGGTTATAGAAATATATAAATAATACAATAATTTTAAGGCAGTTAAGTTAGAATGTGTTGTACGAACACCGCGTTACAAAAAAGCAGCAACAACTTTCGCTTCGCGTTATACGAAAACCGTGTTATAGCAAGAAAATATATTTTCTGACTGATATTGAGTATAAAAATACCGCAAAATAGTATTATGCTTATAGCATAAAAAATGCCACTTAAATTAAAAGGCAGCTCTATTTTTAATTATAAATAATGCATTATAACCCAAACACGTAAAATATAGTCGTCGCCACGAAACAATGTAATTGAGTAATCATTGTACGTTTATATGATACCGCTTTGCGATCTGAAACGTTTTATGTGTTCCGAAAAAGCCGTTATTGCTATATGCATGAACACTATGTTAAGAAGTTACCATTGTAAACAAAATTTGCGATTACTGCATCCATAATTTTTTAAATAAAGTTTGGACGTACTTAACATTATTAGAAGTTTGTCAACTAAAGATTAAGAAGATGAAATAGTTATTTACATACCAAGTGCGTGAACGACTGGTTCCCGGATGAGTGTTTGGTGGCACGAGCTTGCAAGCTTGCGAGTGTCGCCATAGAACGATTCCGGGAACCGAGTTCACGCAAGAAGAATGTACAATATTTTTTTTACGAAAAGTTTAAAACTATTAATTAATTATTTATATTATTTTTAATGGTTATGTTTGACGTTTCATAGGTTACTGCTGTCAAATCAGACAGAATGTGTTGCCAACTGTGTTAATGAAATGCACTAAATTTATACTTAAAAATTAAATTTCATTCAATAATTTACCACTTTTTATAATTATTATTAGGAAAAGTAAAGNCCCCGAGTATAACATGTCGCTTCTTGTCATAAATGGTATAACTAATTTTAAATAATAAGTAATAAGTATTTTCTTATATAAATCGTAAAAAATAATGTTTCACTTACTAGTAGTTGTATAATAATTAGATAAAAAAAAGCCGAAAAATTATGTTTTAATTATATCAAAATTTTAATTTAACAATACAAATTTAAAAACAATTATTGGAATTCGATTTTTATTAATGATATTTAATTAAATTAATCTCTAAATAGAAACTAATTAATTAAATTTCTAAACTGCTTTTAAGTCAATACTAAACGCATATGACATATTAAACCGATTTAATCTTGTTATCTGGATTAATTTATAATCTTATAAACATATTTCAAAACATGAATATATTATTATTATATATTTTGTTACGCTTTTTACTTTTATCTCATTTGATCTTTTCATTTTTTTGAACAGTTATCTTTAATTCTTGACAAAAATTTGTCTTCCATAAGATTACATTTCTTTTATAACCGTTCCTTTTTACGTTTCTTTTGTCATCATTACATACTTTGATCCGATTATTTCTTTTGTTTGCAAGATATCTGCATTACCAATGAAATTATTCCAGAAAATAAACAAAAAATATAATTTATAATTTAAATTACGATTAAACATCACATTTAACGTTTTTAATTCGAGCATTTATTGCTTAAACAACAAATTAAATTAAAATAAAGTTACAATGTTTTAAAAACACAAAATAAATAAATGTAATGGGTAATTGTTGTGAAACAATTTAATTGTTAATTATATAATATAATAAAAATTGTAATTACAAAAAAAAGGAATGAAAACAAAAACAAAATTAATGAACCAATGATATCCTCTCGAATGTAATAAATAAAATGGCCAGCAACAAACGAGAATAAAATGAAATTCTCCACCATTAACTAGATATTATTACGGAAACTGGCACTTTAGTTGAGAGTAAACGAGCACAATAGATCAATCCAACGAGTTTTATGACCAAATTATATCTGTGTGTTTCACATCGTCATTTAAAAGACATGGATGGTATATTAAATGGTTATTAAATTCTTGATTCCATTTCACTATTAAATTGACGAAAATAATTAACTGATTTATTCTATTTTAAAATATCTTTAATTAGGAAATATTATTCATTATAATGCAAAATGTCTCTTTATTATGATGTGGGTCATTTATTCAAAACACATAAACGCAACTTGACGTATATATAATCCGGGTTTAATATAACCTAGATCAAGAAAGTTATAATCCAGGTTTATAAGCTTTTGGACTAAAGATATGACATTGCAATGAACACACGATTTTGCAGCATCACTTGTTTCAATATTTAGTTCTATTTGCTAGGATTCTACAAAAATATTGTATTATTTATAATATTTATACTTGTAAGATCTACAAAACGAGCCATAGAACTTACAAGAGGACTTTTGTTCTGTTATTCACGAAAAAAGTAAGCATATAGTTGATTGTATGTATTTGGCAAATACAATTTACAGCAATTTTTATCGCTTGTTCATCGTAAATTAAAAATAAATCTTATTTTTATTCAAAGCATATCATTCATATCTTTGATATTTTTTTCTTAAATTGCACTAAAAATATTTTAATTGCGCCTCGTAGAAATAAAACTTATTGCAGAATCAATTTCAAAAAAAATGTATTCATTCACAAAGATAAAACAAAATAAACGGAAAATATATATTAGAGCTGAAATTATTTAATATAATTATAACATTTTGGTCTTGGCGACTATTTATCTAGATTTTTTTATTATTTTAAATTTTGCTAGGAATGGTTCATATAAAAATTGATTAAAAGAAAGACATAATTTTTCCTTATAAATTAAACAAAAAATGGTCTTTAACTTTTGCAAACATAAGATAAAAAAACATTTTTTATTTACCCGTGGTAATATCTGAGAAAATATTTGCAACTTGGAGATGCAAATCGGAAATCAATTTATATAATATAATAATATAGTTTTTCGTTGAGTTATTCT
>NEEE01001874.1:65693-80890 GCA_002278615.1 Pogonus chalceus
CAACGAAAGTAACTTCTTGAAGAAATTTCCTAAATTAAAGTTTCTCGAAATTATACGTCTGTGTTGAAAATCGTGCACTCGATAATGCGGACTTCACAATATTCTTCCTTCAACGCAAATAGCCGAAAGTTTGCAAAGTTTCGTAAAAAGGTTACGAGAAAAACTGTGTTCTCTCACACCCGTCGAGATAATGTAAAAAGTAAGTGTATACTTATTGCTTCATGCTGCAGGATTACCGCATACGCTTCAATACAGTTTCAATAAATTTATTTTATATCTTCTGAATATATTTCCTAACTTCTATACTTATTTCCTACCTATTTTACTTATCAATGAAAAATATTAAAATTAACAAAATTTTACTAAGATTTCTGTCTGATTTTAAATAAATATTTAATATTTACCCTATAAAACTTTAGTTTTTCGATTAATATAGTTGTAATTAGTTAAATAATTTTTATATAATTATTTTGCTTCAAAAAGACTTTTTAAATAAATTTCGTAATTTCAGGATATGTCTATGACTTAAGCTTTTAAGGACCATTTTTATTAAAAAATACATAATTTTGTTTTTCCATTTTTCCAACAAAAACATATTTAAAGAATATAAACATTATTTTAAAAATAAAACATACATATGTATATTAGAAAAAAAGTTTTTAAGTTAATACTTTTATAGTAGGTATATGCTTATTATATTTAATGAAATTTAAAATAATTTGAAGACAAATAAAGTAGGTCTAATTCGTAATTATAATATAAAATATATTGTTTTTTTTTTACATTTTTTGCTGAAATATTTTAGACAGATAAATAAAGGCATAGATATTATTTTATTTAATCGTTGCAAAATAAACTACAAAATGTACTAGAACATTTTTTTTTTTTTTTTAATTTTCTAATAATTGCTTCAAGATCTTTTGGATTGATTCTTGGAATTTTTATTCTTTTTATTATATTTGTTATTTTTTTTTTTTTTTTAATTTTCTAATAATTGCTTCAAGATCTTTTGGATTGATTCTTGGAATTTTTATTCTTTTTATTATATTTGTTATTTTTTTTTTTTTTTTAATTTTCTAATAATTGCTTCAAGATCTTTTGGATTGATTCTTGGAATTTTTATTCTTTTTATTATATTTGTTATTTTTTTTTTTTTTTTAATTTTCTAATAATTGCTTCAAGATCTTTTGGATTGATTCTTGGAATTTTTATTCTTTTTATTATATTTGTTATTTTTTTTTTTTTTTTAATTTTCTAATAATTGCTTCAAGATCTTTTGGATTGATTCTTGGAATTTTTATTCTTTTTATTATATTTGTTATTTTTTTTTTTTTTTTAATTTTCTAATAATTGCTTCAAGATCTTTTGGATTGATTCTTGGAATTTTTATTCTTTTTATTATATTTGTTATTTTTTTTTTTTTTTTAATTTTCTAATAATTGCTTCAAGATCTTTTGGATTGATTCTTGGAATTTTTATTCTTTTTATTATATTTGTTATTTTTTTTTTTTTTTTAATTTTCTAATAATTGCTTCAAGATCTTTTGGATTGATTCTTGGAATTTTTATTCTTTTTATTATATTTGTTATTTTTTTTTTTTTTTTAATTTTCTAATAATTGCTTCAAGATCTTTTGGATTGATTCTTGGAATTTTTATTCTTTTTATTATATTTGTTATTTTTTTTTTTTTTTTAATTTTCTAATAATTGCTTCAAGATCTTTTGGATTGATTCTTGGAATTTTTATTCTTTTTATTATATTTGTTATTTTTTTTTTTTTTTTAATTTTCTAATAATTGCTTCAAGATCTTTTGGATTGATTCTTGGAATTTTTATTCTTTTTATTATATTTGTTATTTTTTTTTTTTTTTTAATTTTCTAATAATTGCTTCAAGATCTTTTGGATTGATTCTTGGAATTTTTATTCTTTTTATTATATTTGTTATTTTTTTTTTTTTTTTAATTTTCTAATAATTGCTTCAAGATCTTTTGGATTGATTCTTGGAATTTTTATTCTTTTTATTATATTTGTTATTTTTTTTTTTTTTTTAATTTTCTAATAATTGCTTCAAGATCTTTTGGATTGATTCTTGGAATTTTTATTCTTTTTATTATATTTGTTATTTTTTTTTTTTTTTTAATTTTCTAATAATTGCTTCAAGATCTTTTGGATTGATTCTTGGAATTTTTATTCTTTTTATTATATTTGTTATTTTTTTTTTTTTTTTAATTTTCTAATAATTGCTTCAAGATCTTTTGGATTGATTCTTGGAATTTTTATTCTTTTTATTATATTTGTTATTTTTTTTTTTTTTTTAATTTTCTAATAATTGCTTCAAGATCTTTTGGATTGATTCTTGGAATTTTTATTCTTTTTATTATATTTGTTATTTTTTTTTTTTTTTTAATTTTCTAATAATTGCTTCAAGATCTTTTGGATTGATTCTTGGAATTTTTATTCTTTTTATTATATTTGTTATTTTTTTTTTTTTTTTAATTTTCTAATAATTGCTTCAAGATCTTTTGGATTGATTCTTGGAATTTTTATTCTTTTTATTATATTTGTTATTTTTTTTTTTTTTTTAATTTTCTAATAATTGCTTCAAGATCTTTTGGATTGATTCTTGGAATTTTTATTCTTTTTATTATATTTGTTATTTTTTTTTTTTTTTTAATTTTCTAATAATTGCTTCAAGATCTTTTGGATTGATTCTTGGAATTTTTATTCTTTTTATTATATTTGTTATTTTTTTTTTTTTTTTAATTTTCTAATAATTGCTTCAAGATCTTTTGGATTGATTCTTGGAATTTTTATTCTTTTTATTATATTTGTTATTTTTTTTTTTTTTTTAATTTTCTAATAATTGCTTCAAGATCTTTTGGATTGATTCTTGGAATTTTTATTCTTTTTATTATATTTGTTATTTTTTTTTTTTTTTTAATTTTCTAATAATTGCTTCAAGATCTTTTGGATTGATTCTTGGAATTTTTATTCTTTTTATTATATTTGTTATTTTTTTTTTTTTTTTAATTTTCTAATAATTGCTTCAAGATCTTTTGGATTGATTCTTGGAATTTTTATTCTTTTTATTATATTTGTTATTTTTTTTTTTTTTTTAATTTTCTAATAATTGCTTCAAGATCTTTTGGATTGATTCTTGGAATTTTTATTCTTTTTATTATATTTGTTATTTTTTTTTTTTTTTTAATTTTCTAATAATTGCTTCAAGATCTTTTGGATTGATTCTTGGAATTTTTATTCTTTTTATTATATTTGTTATTTTTTTTTTTTTTTTAATTTTCTAATAATTGCTTCAAGATCTTTTGGATTGATTCTTGGAATTTTTATTCTTTTTATTATATTTGTTATTTTTTTTTTTTTTTTAATTTTCTAATAATTGCTTCAAGATCTTTTGGATTGATTCTTGGAATTTTTATTCTTTTTATTATATTTGTTATTTTTTTTTTTTTTTTAATTTTCTAATAATTGCTTCAAGATCTTTTGGATTGATTCTTGGAATTTTTATTCTTTTTATTATATTTGGGAATTTGTTTTATTTCTTTTTTCATAAATTTTACAGAAGACGACTTCAATTTTTCTAGCCCTTATGTATTAATTAATTTTTAATTCTCTTTCTTTCAAAATTAACTCAATCGTTTTATACAAAACCAAAAAAACTATTTTAAAAAGTAATGTGCAAACAAAACATTATTAACGATTTGTACATGTATAGTATGAAATGAATTTTTTTTGAAATCTAAGCATTTTTAATTGTATCTAATTATAGAATATATTATTTTATTACTAACCTTACAAATTGAAGAGTTGTTTTCTCTTTTAACAAAACCACATATGTAGATATAAACACTATTATTAAAGCAAATACACTATTATAGAGCAAAACTATGATATTTTAAAAATATATTGTATATCGATGATGTGAACTGTTCAAAATATCAATTAAATCTGGCAACAAAATAAAACTATACAAGTTAAATTTTGTTTTTAACCGTTTTCATATGTTTCGAAATTTGATTATGACTTGACATTGATGTTGGCCTTGACGTAAAAATTATAATTTTTCATATTTTATTTATAAAACTTTTATTTTTTTATTTATTACAATATTTTTTTGTCTTTAAGTTTTAATTGTTGCTTTTGGAATATTTTTAACTCCAATTGTTATGGTTCATTTTTTGTTTTAATGGCTATAAAATAAATTTTAATATTAATTATTATAAATTTAAAATTCACATTTACATGAAACTTGCATTATATAGTATAAAATATTTAAAAATATATACTATAAATGAATATACGTATTGTATACACATATGAAAATGGATATTTATAGAATTTTTAATGAAAATAAAGTAATATTTAGTAAGTATCATTTAATAAAATAAATCTTGAATTTAACAATGTCGTATTATCATTAGTGAAATGGCAAAATGTCATCAAAGCCTCATATAACAGAGAACTGCAGAATGAAACGCATATAACTGATGCAGTTACCAGCAGCGAAAAGCGGGACCGTCACATTGAAATATCACCGCTAATAAAAACGTTCGTGTGAAATTATTTTTCGTCTAGGAGGGCCATTACAGCGAACCAAACAAAAATGAACTAGCCATGACCAAATGGGGTTGGCATTGCAAGGGGACGAGAGTATGAGTGCGAATGTCGGATGTGGTTCATTTACTACCAGTGCTGGAGATTTCCTTTACTTTTTGGGAGTCTCACAATAATTTATTTTAACTATTATAGTATCATAATAAGTACTTTATTTATTATACCATTTTTCTAAATATAAAGTATATGTAATTAACCATTGAGGTTATATTCAAAGACAATTTAAAAAATTATTTTAAACATAACAAAAAATAAAAAAATTGGTGATTAACTTAATTTTATTTATTCCAAATTTATATTTATAAGATGCTACGTATAATATACATTTAGACGTAAGTCGTGTATAGGCACTGCGAAACGGCAGCACCCATTATTTTTACCTAGTATTATTGAGAGGATTCACAATAAAGACTTTTTAAATTTTTTTATTTTATTTCTATATTATATAAGCATAAACAAGAGCCATTCTTATATTAAAAGAATTGTCTAAAGCAGTACCCCCACTAATTAAACAACAATTTCTTTCTATCTTCGTCAGATTAAATTTCCACAAGTATGAAATTTAATATCGATTTAATAACTTTAAGGTAGTAATTACAGTTTATCTGGCTGCTATTCACTTAAGTTATAATACTAGTCAGTTTTAAAGCACAATATAGTACTACCAGTGTCCTTTTTCAAGGTTATTTTAATATTAGAAATGAATAAGAACAATATTTAAAGGAAACCATGATTTAAAATGTCAAGTTTAATTTTTTATAATTTCATCTAGACTACATTTGTAATTATTCGAATAAATATTTTTTTTAAATCTATTAATTCATTCCATTCTTGTATAATTTTGAAACATAGAATGGTTATATTCTGTACAATTGTGAGAGATTATTATGCACTAGTGTTTAATAAGGTAACGTGAAGTATATATTACCTTATAACGCATAACCCTAAAGTGGCAATATCTATATAGTAGCTATTTTTAAGTTATTAAAATACAAATCTGCTAAACTTATTTCTTAAATTGTTTGGAATAGCTATTCTGCTCTTGTAGAACCTTAACACTCAAGCTGAATTATGCCTCATTCCAAACTGATTACAAAATATATAGTCGTTGCCACGAAACAATGTAATTGCATAAACATTGTACGTTTGCATAATACCGCTCCGCAATATGAAACTGTTTGTGTTTCGAAAAAGCATTTTTCTACAGTCGCTATACAAAGTAGGTATTTTGGACTCTCTTTTGTCAGCGCAAAATGGTACTTTGCCGCTCTAGAGCTCTAGAAAAAACGCTCGCTGTCGTCACCTACACGTATATTACCTTCACAAGTCAATCTGACATATGGTTGCTCTGTCGGTACATTACATAACCTAAAAAAATTTCCTGCTATGTATAACTTATTATTTTTTGTTATGGTGGATAACTTATTGTGGCGACTGTAGAAAAAATCTTGTGTGTGTTTCGAGCGCAAATGGTTAAAAAGTCGCGCGGCAACAATCTCTCAATCGACAATGTCCCACTTTGCGCTCTTAATACACAAATAACTATTGTTGCTAATTACGCGTACGCTTTGTAAAGAAATAACCAATGAAAACAAAAACTGCTTACACTATATAAATAATTTTTCAATTCAAATTACGACGTACTTAACATTATTAAGAAGTATGTCAGCTAAGTGTTGATGAAAAAGATATTAACGTATTACTATGCAATTACATTGATTCATGGAGACGACTATACTATTATTTCTTATAAATTTGCTAATAGATACTTAAATAGCACGAAAAAAACGTTTATCTAGATATTTTGATTGTATATATAAATAGATAAAAACGAAAAGACAAAAATTGATGCGTTTATTGAATAAAAATGAAGTAGTTGTACGTAATCAGTAATCAATTTGATATAATAAAACACATCCATGCGCATAATATCCATGCTTGCTGCAGCCCCGTCACTGGTTGTGCCGACTCATTACACACAACGTTAGCACTAAATCACGAAGCACAATTAGTCCCTACGTCACTTCCAGGCATCATATCCACAGAACAGTGCGTTGCGAACCCAGCAGGATTGCGAACCTACAGGGAAAACCACTGTTCAGAGCATAGACATCATACATTTTAAGGTTTTTAATTTAATTTGTAAACATTACAGAAACAAGTATTTTCATGTTTATAAATAGAACACCGAAACGCTTTTTTGCTCTAACTTTAAATTTCATTAATAAATTAAAATTTCTAATCATTTCTTGACACTATTCCTGCGGGAAGTTTTTCGTGGGTTCAGGAAACTCTATTTAAAAATATGGATTTAATGGAAAGTCGTACAGTTAACCAAAAAATCTTAAATGAGTTCCTACAATTTACAAGATAATTAAAATATTGTAAATAACTGAAACTTGCTTCTATTTTTCTAATTCACCATAAAATTATAAAAAATATAAAAAACCAAGAATTTTAAAGTTTCCTTTAAAAAGAATATTAATCGTAATTTTGCAAAAGGTGATTAAATAAGGAAATTAAATAATAATTCATTTTATAGGTCGTTTAAAGTTCTTTCTAATAATTCTAATTAATTTATAACAAAAATAAACAAGATTCATAAATTATTCGACTGAAAATTAACGTTTTTTGTAAAATAGAATAATTATTTTAGCAAATAATAATGTATATGTTAAGTTAATAATATGATAATAAATCTGAGAGTTTAATATACAAAAATTATCTTTACAAATTATACAAAGATAATAAAGCCAATAGCTACCAAAGTCAATATATTTTATAAGGAAATAGAAAATATTATGAATTTGTTTAAATATATATTTATATCTTTCTATCAACCAGTAATATAAAAAGAATCTACAACAAAAACTTAAAATATTATATATTTAATAACTTCTCGTACCATAAAAGCTATATTTAAATAAGTAATTTAAAGGATATTTTAAAATTAAACTAAAATCTAAAAGTTCTGATAGTTAAATTTAAGCAATCTTAGGTTAAGTTGTAGTAACATAATAAAATTTATAATAATTTCAACAATACTTTCTTGAAATTTTTTGATTTAACTATTTTTTGCCTTAATCTAGGATATGTAATACTTATATAATATGTATTAATAATTAAAATGTGCAAAAGAAGTTAAAATATGAGTATAATATATTTTTCTATAGTCGCTATACAAAGTAGGTATTTGCGCTCTCTTTTGTCAACGCAAAATAGTACTTTGCCGCTCTAGAGCTCTAGAAAAAACGCTCGCTGTCGTCACCTACACGTATATTACCTTCACAAGTCAATCTGACATATATGATTGCTCTGTCGGTATATTACATAACTAAACAAAATGCTCTGCTATGTAAAATTTAGTATTTTTTGTTACGGTGGATGACTCATTGTGACGACTGTAGAAAAAATCTTGTTTGTGTTTCGAGCGCAAATGAACATTGTCGATTTCGAGAGAAACCTCTCAATCAACAATGTCCCACTTTGCACTCTTAATACACAAATAGCTATTTTGAAATGTTCAATATTCTAATCATTTCATTATTTAAACATTTGAAACTTACCCAGTTTATAAAATATTGGTAATTGAAAATATACTAAAACCATTTGATTTTTTTCTTTTTCAATAATAGATTTATACCACTAATGTGACATTTTATCTCTAATTAAAATCTCAGCTTTTCAAAAATAATTAATTAATGCTTTAAGTAAAGTTAAGAAGAATTTTAATTTTAGCATTTAGAGTAAAATACATATCTTTTTTGGTATCCACTATTATACAAGATAATTACACATGATGTCTTTGGTCCGAGATATAACATAGAGAGCTTTAATGCTGGCGGCATAGTTTGACCAGTGCAAACTCGAACGTTCGAGTTCGTTCAACAAGAACACAAAAAATAAATGTTCCGGTCGCGGAAAGAACGCCAGCAACCGTGCAAATTAATAGCAGCGAATATATGGGAATAATTTTTCATAAAACACAATGAAATGCCTCAACTAACTGACGTTTAGTAAAAGTTATTGCGCGGGATTAAATTAAAAAGAACGGGGTTTATAATTTTCAAACTTGGCAATGTGAATGTGACCAGTACTTTATAACTAACTGTTTATTGAAATGGCGAACGTATAACAGACGGCTGTGCTTTTGTTTTACTCATTTGTTTCTTTTTTTTTTTTTTTTATGCTTGTTTTAAAGCATTAATTACTACATGGAACATCACAGTTTATAATTAAACCTTAATAAATGTTATTTATAAAATCTAGTCTTTTTAATTTAATATTACAAATATTTCTAATAACTTATTAATAAATCAAATATAATTTTTTTCACTATATAAAACTGACGTCAAACATACATATGTACATATTAAATTTCTGTTATTATTCCGTAAGGTTAACAAAAGCTGTTTCCCTTAAAAATAATACGTTTGTTTCAGTGCAGCTTGTTTTTAGGTTTCCCAAATTCTTGCTTTATACTGAAAACGTTTTTATCGTCCCAAGGTCTTTGTATTCGTGGCCGGTGAAAAATAATTGAGGAAACCATTTTAAAATTCAACTCAAACCATGTTCTTTGCATTATGAACAAAATTTTAAATTAAAAAATAAACGATACAAGTTTAAAGCTTTCTTTTAAATAGTTTTACAAAATGCGGATTACCGTCTTATCAAAATAACGAACTGAGGCTATTTTTTTTTTAAATTCTACAAATTAGATTAAATATAGAAATTATGTATTTGTAAACTAATGGAAATATTATATTTGGATAAATTAATTTTATTGTTGTTAAGATGAATTAGAATATTATTTATTTAATATTATAATAAATTCATCATTTGTAATATATTATAAACATTTGAAAATCTTTATTTAAACCAAAAATTATTCAATTAAATAAAAATGCAATTTTTATATTATTTACATATTATCATTAGACTTTAATTGACAAAATCTATTTTAATATCTGCAATATCTATTATCATCAAGGCACAACAAATATTTTTATCAATTACAGCATATTTTTAAATAATATCGTATCATTTTTAGTATTGTTTGATTATTTTTATAAAAAAACATTTTTTTACTAATAATTTTTGGATTTGAATATATGAAAAAAGCAACTTAATATGTAGTATTATCTCCTTTACGTACATTTCAATTTAAATTCAATATAATTTTAAATGTTCAATTATAATATTCAATGAATTTATAAATTTAAACTTACCATTATGTTGTTTTGATAAAAAAATTACACAAAAAACACACACTTACTTTGACGAGCTACTAAACTATACTGATACTTGTTTATTTGTCGAAACTCGTTTATTCATAAAAATAATTAAATTAATAAATTACGTGCGCTGCTGATGACAACGTCGGTCTTAAATTTCTATTAATTATCACAGTAAAATCACAGTGTAAAATGTTAGATTCAAGTTACTGGAGAATTAACGTAACATTAAATATTATATCATGTTTGATTTATGGACAAGTCAATAGATTTTATTCAACAATTTTTGTATTGTCATGTGCATGAAACTCTTTATTATTTTGAAGAATCCTGAGCAATAATAAATATTACTATAATAGCAGAAGTAATACAATTCTAGTTTTAAGTATATAAATTTAACTTAGAACGCTTCAAACTATCAGCTAAACTAGACCACCGCAGATATCTCCAAGATCATATACATAATTTAAAAAAGCCATGTTGTGAATAGAGTTTTAGCTACTAGAAGAAAAACAGAAAAAAGAGTTTTACTATAAGCCTATACTGCGATTATGTATAAAGATTAAAATTAAATTATTTACTAAATGAAACTTTTAAAATAACAAGTACACAACTATAAAATCGTTTCGAAAAACTCTAATAAACGGGTAGTAACATGAATTTCAAATAATACTACTACTGACTGGTTGAAGGTCATTCAAATCGAAATTTTAAGATTAAACAAAAATTTTCGTAAATTGTTTCTTTACTATAATAAAAACAATAAATTATTTCATAACTTACCATCATAAACCTGTTAATATATATTTAAAGAATAATTGGATTTAAAGAATTAAAAACAGTTATTCTAACAGACAATACTTATTTTCACTAATATAATACATTTGAAATATAATATTGATTTAATCTAGAATATAATGGAAATATATTACACAGGCAGACATTTTAAGTACTTATGTGCGAAAAATTAACAAGGAAGTGACTATTTCCTTTTTATAAATTAAAAAAAAAAAAAAGAATTATAATAAAACTATACAAAATACACATTATTTAAATAGCTGCACCGATTAATCTTATCGAACATAAAACCTACATTTTCACAAGTCTTAACTAATTGTTATTTGTCAGCAAAAGTGCCCCAAAATCAAAATATAAAAAGATATATTACTGTCTTAGTAAAAGTTATCCTTATTTATTTATTAATGCACATTTTGAGCACTACTTTCCATCTTTATCATATTAAGCAATCCATCTTTTTGATTCAGGAATAAATACATTAACAATACTTATACTTAAGTTAATCATTGCTAATAAGTACAGCATATTATAACCTAGATAATTTGACATGTACAACCCCTTAACATAAAATTTATATATAAAAATGAAAATTACATGAAATAAATATTTAAAACAATAAACAGAATTTTTTTATATAAAAAAAAACAGTATTCTTATCTCTTTTCGATCATTGGGCTAGCAGTTTTCAAGTATTTACTTTAATATTATCTATAAATATAATACTTGATTTTATTTTAAAATGCTTTTTTTAAGTCAATTTATAAAAATCATAGCAAATAAATGCTACATTTAATTAAAATATATTTAAATGGTAATGTGCAGGTATAGGTATATATTTCAATATTATATATTTATATACTTTAATGAAATTTGTGCAATAATATAAATTTAATGAAATTTATAAGTTTGCACTAAATTCATTATATATTACTATATGAAATAGTTTCATTGTATTTAGCTTATATATTTAGATATATAAGCATAACAATCTAAAATAACTTAGAAGGAAATACTGCAGAGTTCAGTACCATTAAAATAAACGTAAAAAAATAGTAATATAGTATTGTGCTGAAACTTCTAGACATACAATACCACATGGAATTTCTATATATTGAAAAGTCGATGTTTATACATGGAAATTTATAATAAATAGGTAAAATTGTGTATATATACCTACAATTAAGTTATTTGCAAAATAATTTAGTTCAAACACCATTAAATAATCACAATTTTTACAAAATTACTTATCTTAAATTACGTAATAAAAACATTTTTAAGCTTGATATATATTTTTTTAATTATAAATCCGTATTTACACATAAATAAAATTAATTTAAATATATAGTTTTAATAATTTATAAAAAAGATCCGAATTTATTCATTCAAATAAATTAATTTAGTTTGAACTGTAGACTTATTATTACTTACAATGTACTTAAAATTTCAATTTGCAAAAGTATTAATAGTAAGTACATATATTAAGTTATTCAAACTGTTATTACAATTGTACTAATCTCATAGATTTTTTCAATTCATTAAACAACAATGCACTGCAAGAAATAAAAACTGTTGTTTGAAATTCAACAGAGATCTCCAACAGTGCCATTATATTCAATCCGATTTATCGTGGGAAGGGCATGATATTATATAATACGCCATATTTATGGACGGAAATCTTTGAAAAATGACGTGGAATTTATAGTTGGTTAGTGTCATTCAATAAAGTAGAATCGAAATGAATTTAAATTAATTAATTCGTTTATAATTTAAACGTATTTATAATGAGATTTGTTGTACATATTATGCTGCATAATTTGCACACAATATAATAGTGTTGGCCGGGGGCATTTGATAAATTGTGGCATCTGGCAATGAAAGTTATTTGTTTGGAATTGTTTCGCGCTTATTTGTCTGCATGAAAATTGCGATCTGTCAAAACCAGCGACCAGCGTTCAAATAATTTTACAGCGGTGGAAGATAATGCATACAAATGACACTACACAACGACACGGTTTGTGACATTTTTGATAACCAATCAACCGAAATACACCTGATGCTCTTCCCTAATTACTCGTTCAAAACTTTCAAACAAAATACATAGTGACTCTATGTAAATATACTAGATTATGTGCCTAACTACGGAATCGATACAGCTTTCATTTTCATTTATGAGTCTAGAGTACAACACTTTGTGCAAATAACTTGTAATAATACAGTGTGATGGTTGGCTTGTGTAGGGGTAAACATGTTTACTTTATAGATTTTAAGTAATAGAACCGAAGACCCGCCTTAAAAACTGCATATTAATACTAGTATGAATTAGCACTGCTATCTTGATTTACAAAATCTCATTTAATCAGCCTTACACTGGAATATTCATGCAGATATTTATTTGTACATTTCAAATAAAAACATGTATCTCATATTAATGAAATAAATTTAAAACTGACTAATAAATTACTAATTTTGATTTAAATTAATATAACCACACTTTTAATACATATATTAAAATTATTCTTAATATATTTATAAATGAGATTAAAAAATCAAAAAAGCAGTCCATTTATAAAATAATCGCAAACAAGAGCGGCAACTATTTAACTTTTTTTTTTAAACAAAAAAAGGGAATGTGTGCATAGCGTTGCATTGAAATTTTTAATATAATTTACGCCGCTCGGCTTTGAGTATAGGGCTTTTAGACATTATTTAACCAGAATATTAAAACCGTGCTTTTACAGACAGAGATATAGAAATGGATATTATAGATATGAAATGTATCTCTGCCTTGATAGCAGCACAAACTTAACCATAATTTTGATAAAAATAATAATTTTGTTGAAAATAAAACTGTAAAAATATAGTATTCTGGCGCCAATTTAAATTCAATAATGCTTGATTGAGCTTTATCACGCGCAAGGCAATCTTACTACAAAACAGTTTATAGGTGTGTTTATGTACAAAAATTGCACCGTCAGTCCTGGCATGATCACGGCGCTGTGATCTCACGCGCACCTACTTCTTCATTTTCAATGATATTAACGATGTGCAATAACGAACAACGGTACAAACATACAAATCGATCCATCCATATTTTAAACACGCCAGCGTGTTGCGCTATGTCTTTCTTAATTTTTAGGTTAATACCTAATCCTCTTTAATATACACATATACTAAAGAACTAGTAGATTATTTAATAATGAAACAAATTAATTGACCAATTACAGCGTAGTGTTGAGTCATCATAGTCGTAATTATGATGTTGTTTAGTATTTAAGCTTAAAAATTAAGAAAGCATATTTAGAACGCTTGTGAGATCTCAGGCATGATCGCATAATATAACAGCACCTAATGCGATCCGTTCGATTAAAGCTAACAAAGTATAAATAACAACTAACGGAAGCATGCTGTAAGCGCCACGTTGATTAACGTCGCTAGAGCTGCACCTGGAACGGCTGTGGTGTGGTATTATTTACCAGGAACGGATTCGTGCTCTGATGCGCGTTACTCTGTCTTGTCGCAATTGCCGCCCATTCTGCATCAAACGGATCTACCTGTGGTAAACGACCAAAGCTCTCCGCTGAACCTAACGACATTGTTCTTGAATGTGGTCCTAACATTGGAGTACGACGAGGCGATGAACTCAATGCTGCACTTTCAGCATCACGAATCGGAGTTGCGGAGCTAACGATTTGACCGAGCCATTGCTCTGGTTTGGGTAGAGCATTTACTGCACTGCTTGAATCTACGCTTGGATTCGGAGAACGATTCGATAAAGGTGTTGTTGTTTGACTGAGATTTGGACTGAAGTTAAGACTTATTGGAGTACCAGAAGTGGGTGGTCTAGCAGGCGTTGAATTTACATTTAGACTAGGACTGAATCCTGATGTTATACTACTGTTCATACTTGTAGTATTTATCGATAGTGAAACATTATTTTGATTTACTGATGTTTGACTATTAAAATTAAAATCATCTGAACCGCTATGTGTAAGTTGACTTAAACCCTGTGATAGTTGTTGGCATAATGCAGTGACTGGATCACCTGGAGAGATTTCCGGGATTGGAGATACTGTTTTAGTGCCGTTTGCACCGTTTGCTTGACCAACTGGTCCTAAAAATAAAAAAATAAAAATCATTAAAAATTTGACTTAAACTATTCATAAAAATAAATATAAAATGCACATTACTAGATTTATTTATAAATTTATAAGATAATAATTCACTTTGATTTAAATACAATTTATTTTTCCATTATCTTCGTTTAAAAAAAAAAATACACGTTTTGATAACTTTAAGATCTGCTGTCGAAATCAGGCGATACCCGCCTAATCATGTGCATAATTGACACCCAGGCCACCTGAACGCTCCACCTAACCGTTATACCTGACCAATCAAACGTTAAGCCTGGCCAACTACCAGTTATATCTGACTAACCATTTGAAACGAGACAGATCCCCAATGCCCATCCCCATGACACTTAATATAACACTTTTATATTAAAGAATCAGTAATTACTATTCGATCGCTTAATGA
>NEEE01001876.1:6529-17125 GCA_002278615.1 Pogonus chalceus
TTACTCAGTAGCGTAGATAATAAATTCTTATAAAACATTTCGCCTGTAGTTTAAGATTATTATTATGTAATATTTCATTAAATTTCTACATACATACATTGGCTCACACTAAAAGTCGTAATTTAAATACTTCAAATTAAAGAAATATTTTAATTCTTTTTTTATTAATTTAAATGCTTAAATGTTTAATTGTAGAAAATTTATTTTCAAAAGCGCAATAACAAAATAAAATATTATATTAATTAAAAAATAACAAAAATTGATCTCACATTCAAAGTCGGACAAATTTATAATTCTCAATATACATAAAACAATTTTCAAAAAAAAATATTCATTTTGATTCTACACGGCCACAAATCTCTTGCGTTGATTCCACAATTTTTTTGCCAAAAGACATCTCAATTTTCTTTCATTCTTTCTGTAAATCATTTTTCATGGATTCTTTATTAGAAATCTGTCTAATCTATCATTTTTCTTTCAATATATCCCGCAAATGCACGATAATATTTGAGTTTCTATTCTTTTGTAATCATTGATGTTTATTTTGGATTGTTATATTAGTAAAATATAAAACGATCTAAAGTGTCTAATTTTGATTTGTAAATATAAAATTTGTAAAAACGGTGTTTTCAATAAAATGTAAATTTTCTAGCCCTGGAGCTGATATATTATTTCAATAAACAATTTAAGTAACTAAAATAATATAAAAAAATTTTCAATTGCAATATTTTAAACTACAACTTCAAAAATTTGTTACCCATATATTGCATGATAATCATTTACCAGTATTTATATTGAATGTTATTAAATTACTATTTATAGGACATGAATTAATGACAATATTTTGCTACAGTTTTCAAATGATGGAAGGCACAGTATGGGTGCGAGATGGCCAGGAGGGCTTTATCCTTGCCAAAATGAACGATTTAATGGATGATGGAGCGGAGGTCCTCCCGCTTGACCCGAAATATAAAAGAAGAACTTGTACTTTCGAGGAAATCTATCCATGTGGCGACCCGAAAAAAACATTTGATGATAATTGTAAGTTTTTTAAAAATTTTAATCAATTTATCAAAACTTTTATTTTTTGTACTGTTTAATTGAAATGTTTATTATACAGATTAAAAATTACTTATGTCTATAAAATTTTATTATAATTTTTTTTTAACGAAATGAGGAAAATTTTTAAAAAGTAAACAAACTGTCTAGACAATGCTAAATATCAAATATAATTTTTTTAAATATTATCTCACAATTCTGTAATATTTATTATACATCTGATAATATTTCAATAATTACACATATTTTGCATGAAAAAAAAAATTTTTTTTTTTTTGGTACAATGAACGTCAGTGTTAATAAATTATACTAGTTACATAACAAAAATAATGCAAAGATAAAGGACATTTAATATTGATTCATATAAAAATCAACAAAAACTAAAAACATGCTTTAGATTTGAAAAACAATTTAAGCAGTAAATATTTAAATGAAGACACAAATATAGAGTTGTTTTGTTTATTAAGCTTTAAATTGATTTCTGATGGTGTTAAAACCGAAATGTACATAAAATAAATTATTTTAATTCTTTAAATATAAACTTTATAAATGCCGATTATTTTTTAATTTTTTGACTATTTATATTTTTGATTCTACCTTTTTCTAAATAGCTTTTACATGCATAATTCACTGTTTATATTTAGCAAATTATATAAATTTCCTATCTCTCTTAAATTTTTTCTATTTTTGTGATGATATGATTATTAGTCTACAGATTCATCTTTTTCTATAAAATAAGTAAGAATAATGTATCTTTATTTTTAATAAACAATTGGAAAAAAATTAGCATAACTTTTTTTGTAATTTTTTAGTTCTTTAAGTCTAGTATGAAAAATTATGAATAAAAAATATAACAAATGATTAATTTTTGCAAAATATTTAACCAAACTTATTATTTTTTTTTCTATCTCTATTAACATTATTCGGATAGTTTTTATATTTTAATTAGCTTCTCGAATCATACTCAAATTCAAAATTTAATGATGAATGCAAATATTCCTTAGATCATAATAAATTTCATGTATATTTGCTGCCAAAACAAATTTATCAGAATAATTGTTCTTTTATTTTTTACTTAATTACTGGGAGATTTTAATTTTATCGCTTTTTAATTCATTTATTTCTAATTTCTGATAAGGAGTCTTTGACAGTTTTCAAGCAATCACGAATTTTAAAGTTAATTAGAAAAGAACTTATTATATTGGTTTTGTTGATTAATCTGCTACTGATTAATTGGTTTATATAGTATAAATAAGAAAAAGTTACTTGTCTATTTCTTTAAAATTTATTATTAATTCCAAACTGTAAATACTGTACAATACAAGAAAATTTCTTTTCTTTTAGAAATGTTTAAATACATGAAACAAATTTCTAAATCTTGTATATGAAGTTAAACGTTTGTTTTGTATTAATAAAATTAAATAAAATGTATTTAGTTTCTCTTTTTCACATTTTTACTTATAAATTATTTGATTTATACCGAGTGTTTTATTTTAAAATATCAAAATTGTTAATCACTATATAAATATTTATTTGTAACTGACATATTGAGGATTTTAATTGTTTATTGTAGATTAAACTCGTTAAAACATGGTTGAATATATTTTTACGATTTAATTTTTTCTCTTTGAAATATATAATTACAACTGTTATATAATTAATAAATAATTTAGCATAATTATTACTTATTTTCTTATAGGTGCCTTGATGTACCTTAACGATGCAACTCTACTAAACAATATTAGATTGCGTTATTACAATAATAAAATATATGTAAGTATTGTTTGCATACTTTATTACCTATTGTAGTGCAAATTATTTAAAATATATGCGTAATTAATTGTAACCAGCATGATTTTTACATAAAATGTGATCTACTTCATTATAATAATCCTGTTTTAATGTAGACCTACGTAGCGAATATTCTAATTGCTGTCAATCCATATATGGAAATCAAAGATTTGTATACGTCGAAAACAATACAAACTTACAAAGGAAAATCACTAGGAGAAATGCCACCTCATGTTTTCGCTATAGGTATATGATAAAATTATGCAAATATATGATTAATATGGAGATTAAATAATATTTACTTTCAGCTGATAAATCATTCAGGGATATGAAGGTGCTTAAAAAATCTCAGGCTATTATTGTTTCGGGTGAATCAGGTGCTGGAAAAACAGAATCCACGAAATATATTTTAAAATATTTATGCGATTTATGGGGATCAACTGCTGGACCCATTGAACAAAAAATTTTAGATGGTAAATTTAAAAACGCCATTTAATTTCTTTTTTGTTTTTTCCTAACAAATAATATTTTTAGCTAACCCTGTTTTGGAAGCTTTTGGAAACGCAAAAACTACTAGAAATAATAACAGTTCTAGATTTGGAAAATTTATGGAAGTCCATTTTAATAATAAATTACAAGTAGCTGGTGGACATATATCACATTATCTTTTAGAAAAATCAAGAATTTGTACCCAAAGTCCTGAAGAAAGAAATTATCATGTATTTTATTTACTTTGCGCAGGCGCACCGGAAGCTATTCGAGCTAAATTAAATATCACAAAACCCGATGATTATAATGTAAATATTTTCATTCAAAATAAAAATTATTTATTTAAAAAAATTATTATTTTTTATAGTATTTAAAAAATGGTTGCTGTCAATACTTTACATCAGCTACAACAGAAAAGAAACTTAGTCCAATTCAAAAAACAAAAGAACATACTTCTAAAGGAGCTTTAAAAGATACATTATTAGATGATATAGAAGATTTTAATAATTTAGATCAAGCTTTAAAACGAATGGGTTTATCAGAAAACGAACGATTTGAAATTTATAGTATGGTTGCAGCAGTTCTTCATTTAGGTAATATCGCATTTGAGGAAATTCCAGAAGACACTAAAGGAGGATGTAGAGTATCAGATAGTTCAGAAAAATCACTTTTAATGGCATCGAAACTAATTGGAATCGACGCAATGGAATTACGACAAGCTTTAGTTGCTAGAGTCATGCAAAGTAGTAGAGGTGGCATTAAAGGAACAGTTATTATGTATGTAAATATTGGGAAAACATTGAATAAATTATAATTTATATTAAATATATGTTAATTTTAGGGTGCCTTTAAAAGTATATGAGGCTGCGAATGCTAGAGATGCGCTTGCAAAAGCATTGTATAGTAAACTTTTCGATAATATCGTACAAAGAATTAATAAATCTATTCCATATCAAACTTCTAGTTATTATATTGGTGTTCTTGATATTGCCGGATTTGGTAAAATTATATTTTTTTATCTACTTGAGAAAAAAATTTAAACGTATTTTATTTTACAGAATTTTTCACTGTCAATAGCTTCGAACAATTTTGTATAAATTATTGTAATGAAAAGTTGCAACAGTTTTTCAACGAACGAATATTAAAACATGAACAAGAATTATATAAACGGGAAGGTTTAAATGTTCCTGAAGTTAAATATGTTGACAATCAGGATTGTATAGGTAAATTAATTTTCGTTATTTATATTTAAAGTATTTTTTAATGTTCAATTTTTTTATAGATTTAATTGAAATGAAAAGCAATGGCGTTTTCACCTTACTAGATGAAGAATCAAAATTACCAAAACCAAATTTTACTCATTTTACTTCAGAAGTTCATACCCGCTGGCCAAATCACTTCCGTCTTGGTTTACCAAGAACTTCTAGACTAAAAGCGCATAGAGTTATTAGAGATGATGAAGGATTTCTTATAAGACATTTTGCTGGTGCTGTTTGTTATCAAACTGTAAGATTCACATCCTTTACATTAAAATAATAAAAAATATATGGTTGTTTTATCTGGTTTTAGAAACAATTTATTGAAAAAAATAATGATGCTCTCCACGCTTCTTTAGAAGGCTTAGTACAAGACAGTTCTAATCCATTAGTTAAAAATTTGTTTGCAACATTAAATTCACAAAAAGGAAAATTAAGTTTTATTAGTGTTGGTTCTAAGTTTAAAACCCAATTAGAAGAATTAATGGAAAAATTAAGGAGTACTGTACGTCAATCTATTTATTAATAATTAAACAAAATAATTATTTTGTTTTTTATTTAAGGGTACAAATTTCATTCGTTGTATAAAACCAAACACGAAAATGATAAATCACCAATTCGATGGTGCTCTTAGTTGGACTCAATTGAAATGTTCTGGTATGACCAGCGTTTTAACTTTAATGGAACATGGTTACCCATCCAGAGCTCCATTCAAAGATTTATACAATATGTACGAATCTTTCTTACCAAAAGAATTGAAAAGACTAGAACCAAGAACATTCTGTGAAGTATATAATTTATTTCAATAACAATTAGTGCAAATATTTATTATTAAATATAATTCTAGGCAATGTTACATAGTTTGAAACTTTCCGATAAAGATTTTAAATTCGGCGTATCTAGAGTTTTCTTCAGACCAGGAAAATTTGCAGAATTTGATCAAATTATGAAATCAGACCCCGAAAATTTACAGAAAATCGTTTCTAATGTTAAACGTTATTTAGTGAAATCTAGATGGATCAAATCACAATTCTGTGCCCTTTCTGTTATTAAATGTAAGTTATTTTAATGTCATTTATAACAAAAATAATAAATTAATTTTTATTTCAGTGAAAAATAAAATATTATATCGTAAATCGGCTTTAATTACCGTACAAAAAACTGTTCGTGGCTATTTAGTGAAAAAACAACACCAACCCAGATATAAAGGAATTAAAAAAATTAAAAGCTTAGAACAACAATTGAAAAAATTAGAAAAAGTTGCAAGTGAATTGAAAAAAGACAAAGCATCCAGTGAAGCGGAAATAAAACAAATACATACAGAAATGACTAATGCTATTGCAAAAATTAAAAAAGAAGACAAAATAAAAACCAACGATATCGATAAATTATACAACGATTTATTAAATAAAGCTAATAGCCAAATGACACAATTGCAAAAGAAAATGCAGGATCAAAAGAATGCAGAAGAGCAAGCACGGTTAAGGAAGATTCAAGAAGAAATGGAAAGAGAACGCAAACGTAAGGAGGAGGAAGAACGGAAGAAACGCGAGGAAGAAGAAATTAAAAAACAGTAATATAATAGTTAAAGTATACATTAAGTTATGTCAATTAAAAAAAAAAATTACAGGAAAGCGGAAATGGAAGCCCGAAGAAAAGCTGAAGAAGAAAAACGTAGAAGACAGGAAGAAGAAGATAGAAGAACTGCAGCAGCATTACAAGAGCAGCAAGAAAAATTAGCACTGGAAGAACAAAAATATCGTGAGCAATTAGAGCAAGAAAGGCATGACCATGAATTGGCCCTTCGTCTTGCACAAGAATCCAACGGTCAAATTGAAGATTCTCCACCATTATCTAGGAGGTTAGTGAATTTTTTCCAAATATTTGCATTTAGCGGTATTATTGTAATTGAAAAGAAATATTTGTATTGTATTTAAAAGATTTATAAATATTATAATAATGAGTTTTTAAAAGGATAAAATATTACAAATGAAAATATCAAGTTTTAAATTTAAACATGAATCAGAAATTTCAATTCGAGTAAAACTTTGTAAAAAAATAGTATCTTGTAAATTTAGTTTTGAAATAACCTTTTTTTAACTTTATCTTGTTTAACTAAACAATAAATTTTACTTTCTATTGTATACTTTGTACGGTATTATTATATGCAAGTATATAATTATTATGNTTATTTATTAATAGTTAAACAAAATAATTAATTTGTTTTTATTTAAGGGTACAAATTTCATTCGTTGTATAAAACCAAACACGAAAATGATAAATCACCAATTTGACGGTGCTCTAAGCTGGACTCAATTGAAATGTTCTGGTATGACCAGCGTTTTAACATTAATGGAACATGGTTATCCTTCCAGAGCTCCATTCAAAGATTTGTACAATATGTACGAATCTTTCTTACCAAAAGAATTGAAAAGATTAGAACCAAGAACATTCTGTGAAGTATATAATTTATTTCGAAAACAATTAGTGCAAATATTTATTATTAAATATAATTCTAGGCAATGTTACATAGTTTAAAACTTTCCGATAAAGATTTTAAATTCGGCGTATCTAGAGTTTTCTTCAGACCAGGAAAATTTGCAGAATTTGATCAAATTATGAAATCTGACCCCGAAAATTTACAGAAAATCGTTTCTAATGTTAAACGTTATTTAGTGAAATCTAGATGGATAAAGTCACAATTCTGTGCCCTTTCTGTTATTAAATGTAAGTTATTTTAATGTCATTTAAAACAAGAATAATAAATTAATTTTATTTCAGTGAAAAATAAAATATTATATCGTAAATCGGCTTTAATTACCGTACAAAAAACTGTTCGTGGCTATTTAGTGAAAAAACAACACCAACCCAGATATAAAGGAATTAAAAAAATTAAAAGCTTAGAACAACAATTGAAAAAATTAGAAAAAGTTGCAAGTGAATTGAAAAAAGACAAAGCATCCAGTGAAGCGGAAATAAAACAAATACATACAGAAATGACTAATGCTATTGCAAAAATTAAAAAAGAAGACAAAATAAAAACCAACGATATCGATAAATTATACAACGATTTATTAAATAAAGCTAATAGCCAAATGACACAATTGCAAAAGAAAATGCAGGATCAAAAGAATGCAGAAGAGCAAGCACGGTTAAGGAAGATTCAAGAAGAAATGGAAAGAGAACGCAAACGTAAGGAGGAGGAAGAACGGAAGAAACGCGAGGAAGAAGAAATTAAAAAACAGTAATATAATAGTTAAAGTATACATTAAGTTATGTCAATTAAAAAAAAAAATTACAGGAAAGCGGAAATGGAAGCCCGAAGAAAAGCTGAAGAAGAAAAACGTAGAAGACAGGAAGAAGAAGATAGAAGAACTGCAGCAGCATTACAAGAGCAACAAGAAAAATTAGCACTGGAAGAACAAAAATATCGTGAGCAGTTAGAGCAAGAAAGGCATGACCATGAATTGGCCCTTCGTCTTGCACAAGAATCCAACGGTCAAATTGAAGATTCTCCACCATTATCTAGGAGGTTAGTGAATTTTTTCCAAATATTTGCATTTAGCGGTATTATTGTAATTGAAAAGAAATATTTGTATTGTATTTAAAAGATTTATAAATATTATAATAATGAGTTTTTAAAAGGATAAAATATTACAAATGAAAATATCAAGTTTTAAATTTAAACATGAATCAGAAATTTCAATTCGAGTAAAACTTTGTAAAAAAATAGTATCTTGTAAATTTAGTTTTGAAATAACCTTTTTTTAACTTTATCTTGTTTAACTAAACAATAAATTTTACTTTCTATTGTATACTTTGTACGGTATTATTATATGCAAGTATATAATTATTATGTCCTTATGAAAATTCATATTAATATAACAATGTTTTTGGAAAAAGCTATTGTTTTAAGATAAATGATGTTATAAATTGATTGTATATAGCAAAAAATGTGTAAATACCCACGTTAGCTGTACGATATAGAATAGAGAAATGATGACACATCTGCCCTTAAGAATAACTATTGATACTGACAGAAGTGTCATCATTTTTCTAGCGGTTGCTTCACGGGGCCAATATCCTTTGTGCTTGTTGTTTCCATGGTAATTGTGTTACTGCTCCCACAGTGGCGGTTCAGATGTCTGCGGGTTGGCCACCAATAATAGACTCAACAGGTATCTATATCTTTTATTCTATAAGTCTATGGTATTTTTCAATGAAATAATTTTTACACCATTTTCGCTTTTGTATATTGTTTTTTTATTTTTTTTATTTGTGGCTTTGGTTTTTATATATGCTTTTATACATTTTAAATAATTTTACATGTTTAGATATGCAAGATATTCTTATTTAACAGATTTTTCTTATATTAATAATTTTTTAATAAAAATTTGATAAATCAGATTAATATTTAAATGTCTGATTAACTTTTCATAATTTTTGTAAGATAAAATTTATGTATTAACTAATTTATGTATAGAAATTAAAAGTTATTTTTTAAATATGGTTATTGCAAGTTTTATAGAAAATAAGTAATTAATTAATTGATAACGAATAATTCAGAAATTGAAGGAACATAAATATAATACACGTACTAAAATTAAATTGTAATATAGTTTACATTATAAATGCACTTAATATTTTTATTTAGCAGATACTTTAGTTTATTCTCAAAAATATTTTCGTATTAAAAATTAATTTAAATAGGAACGTCACTTTATTTATTTAAATATTATCTAAGACAATGTAATACACTTTAAAGTGCTGTTGATAAAATTTCTCAATTTCTTTGTTCTATATACATTTTATTAATGCGCTTTTATTAACAGACTGAAAAGTGTAATGTATAAATTTAAATATAATTTATTTTATAATATAGATCTGATACATTGAAAAGTCAACAAGCAGCAAAGGGGAAATACGATTTATCAAAATGGAAATATTCAGAATTGCGAGATACTATTAATACATCATGCGATATTGATTTATTGGAGGTATTATAATTAGTTATGGCATTTATTTAATGATAACGGAATAATATTTTTTTTTAATAAAATAGGCTTGTCGGCATGAATTTCATCGCCGTCTAAAGGTTTATCACGCATGGAAGGCAAAGAATCGTAAACGTACAACCATGGATGAAAATGAAAGAGCTCCTAAATCAATCATGGATGCAGGTATGTGTATAGTTAATTATTAAATAATAAAATTTATATATAAATAATTTATGCTTTTTTAAATAAAATATATCATGCTATCTATATTTTAAAGGCGATGAAAATCCTGGTAAATAAATGCCTAGTATTTGATTGTAGAAAATTTTATATTTTTTATATTATTTTTTTGTTTTAGCTTCAAGAGCACCAAAAGTGCAGCAAAAAACGGACATTTTGGGAAATAGTCAACGTTATTTCCGTATTCCGTTTGTACGTCCAGCGACAATTGTATCAAATGGACATGAAAATAATAATAAACGTGGTTGGTGGTACGCGCATTTTGATGGACAATATGTGGCTAGACAAATGGAATTACACCCAGAGAAACCACCAATTTTGCTAGTCGCGGGTTAGTAAATATAACTATTATAATTAAGTTTATTGCTTAAAATAATATTTTTTTTTAATTTAGGTACAGATGATATGCAGATGTGCGAGTTAAGCTTAGAAGAAACGGGTCTTACCCGAAAACGTGGCGCAGAAATTTTAGAGACAGAATTCAACAAGGAATGGACGAAAAATGGTGGTAAAGCGTACATTCCAAATTCCGATAGAAAAAAGTAAATACATTGTTGCTGAATATAATAATTCAATTTAAGTTGATGCACAGTTTTTTATTGTACAATTTAATAACATGAAAATTATAATGCACAACAAGCTTACGTACATTTTAAGTTTTGTTGCTAAAGGCTGTCAATTATATTTGTTTTTATTTAAAATAGTTATTAAAATATGGGACAGGTTACGTGTTATACTGTTTAAGTGATTCGGTATATTAATTT
>NEEE01001903.1:92289-102895 GCA_002278615.1 Pogonus chalceus
TAACTAGGTAAATATATAAATAGTGGGTATCCAGGGATATGCAGGTTGCAACCCTGGAAATTTCCGGAACTATGCAATTGGAAGGGGTTGAGTCCGGTACAACTCGAAATCATAGTTCATATATAATCGAATCATTCTTCCAGACGATTGTCAGTCGTCGACATTGACTTAGTGCAACAACATTATAACCGGTTATCTACAAACTTATTTCATTTTAAGTGATAGATTTTATATATTTTCATTTGTTTTAACAATATTTTAAATTATTTATTACGATATTTTCAATTTTTCATAAAAATATAATAATTTTATTTCTTAATTAAAATATTTCAAAAGTTTTCGTAGTTAATTGTGATTTTCAACAAAAATTATTTCGGAAAATTGTGATTTTACATCAAAAAGTGCATTCAAATACATTTAGTTAACGCCCTAATTTTTTTTAGTTTAATTTCTTTGAATAATACTTCAATGATGCTTTTAATTATTCTATTTGTATGTATTTACGCTTATTTTTTTAAATTTCCTGCATATAAGGTAAAATTTTATTATTTTACAATTTTAATTTTTTTACTACGCTTTAAAATTAAATCACAAGTATTCCATTTAATTTTGATTATATTTTTTTTTTGGTTGTTATAAATTGCATTAAACGAAAAAAATATTAAAATATTATTTTAATTTTAATTGTTTGAATATTTGTAATTTGATATATTTCTTTTTGTTTAGGTTTTCGAAGCTCCTCAGACTCCAACGATCTCAGATTCAGTGAAATCTAACAAACGTCGAGCATCGTTATTATCTGCGAAGCAGTCATCTGTGAAGCAGACCCCTGCGAAGTCGTCTTCTGCAAAGCAGCCCCCTGCGAAGACACCTCGCGCGAAGAAAACTCCTGCGAAGCAGCCTTCTGCTAAGCAGTCTTCAGCGTCAAGTAAAAGCTCTTTTGCCTCTGCAAAGAGCTCTTCTACGTCTAGATATAAGTCTCCACCACCTCCAAAGAAAAGGAAGAAGACTCATTCCAATTCAATTTCTGGAAGAAAAAACCCCGTTGGGCTTCAACTAATGGCTTACAACGAGGGTCCAAGTACGAGCTCTGGAAGCAGCAGCAGCTCTTCTGTTCGAAAGATGGTAACAATTTTCCTGTATAATCAAATTTTTCATTTTATTTTATGTTTTACTTTATGTTTATTTATTTTTAACTTACAGCATGTTATAATTGTATTTTATTACAGCTTCATGTTTCTTTTTTTAATTAATTTTACGTTTTTGAAGCATATTTGATTATTTCTTTTTCTACAAGTATCTTTTAACTATAACTTCAACGTGACGTCATATACTCGTTGTAAAAGCTTCGTTTGAAAGCTTCTTATTTTAAAAATAACACATTAAAATATTCAACTTAATATGAAATACCAAACTAACTAATGAACAGCTTTTGTTACTAACTAACAACTAAACAAGATAATAATAATAAAAATAATAATAACTATTATATTAAACTATTTTCAGAAAAGGAAAATAATCAACATAAATTAATACTGATATGTAATTTAAAATATTACAATCAGAAATTAAATTAAAACAACGCATGTATTTTTAGGACAAGAAAGAATCAAAAAAACCACGTTTGGTTTTTAAACCAATGATTATTAACAGAGTAAATATTATTTGTTAATTATTTTGTAAGTTTTTCTTAAATTCATTTGAAATAACTTTACAGCCTCAACCTGATCCGTATTATGATCCTTATGGACCTGGCCCAAGTCATATGGTAAGGTCCAATTTATATTTATCTTATATATACGAAATATTTTCATTTTTCAATAATATTGAACCTAAAAATACAAAATAGCGTTGACAATATTTTAAAATAACGTTTAATGTTTAGAATCTCCCACCGTTGCAGTCGGGTTCATTCCTGCCTAGCACAGCGCCTATTTCTATTGAGATCCCTCAGCCGACACTAGTGCGGATGGATGTTGATGATGACGATGCTGGACCGTCTCAAGTAAAAACTTGTTTTTTAATATTTTTTTTTGTTTAAATAAATATAAAAATTTTGATTTTAGCAACGCGATAGTTAAAAATTTTCAAAGGTTTAAAGTTGTTATTTCATTTAAAATAGTGAATTATTAATTGTTTCATATGTAAATTATTTATTAGTCAATATTTTAAGATAAATACGCGAAGATAAATAATTACAATCAAGATTTTTAATATAAGTTATAAGATTCCCAAAAATTTCTTATAACTATCAATCTAACATAAGTATACTTAACTTATTAAATAAGGTAAACCAAATTTTTATAACTTCAAATTATGATTTATAAAAATAATATTATTTTTTATATATAAAGGCTTTAAGATTTAACCGGTTGAATTTGATAATATTTTCAAATTAAAATCGTTTGTTTAACTTTCAGATTTAATAACAAGTAATAATTTTATTTAAAAAAACATGCAAAATCAAGTAAATATTAGAATGTATGTAAAAAAAAATTATTTCCAGCAAAAATCTCGGGGTTTGCAAACTAAAAAACAAAATAAAATTATATAGGAGGGAGAAAACTTTTTGAGTTTGCAGCCCAGCTAAATGCATTGATTTTCCCCCACTCTAGCTGAATCTATTTATAACTACAAATCAAAACTTGTTGCAAATGTTGCATTTAAACAATAACTACCTAATAAATAAACTATATTACAACATTTACAGCTCAATAAACATTCTTTTTATAATAAAAAATAGTTATTAAAGTTCAGAATTTCGCTGAAATAGCTAGAATTGTAATAGCACAGCTATTCCTCCCACGTTCCGCTATACTTTGCATCCCACGCTTTCTACTGAGCATGCGCGGGCATAGAAAATCTATAAATCGATTTTATAAAACTAGACAATTTTTGCTGCTAAATTTACTTTACAATTTTGTTAAATATACTTATTAATTAACAATTTTTTGAATATTTTTACTGTTCTCTTGTATCTTAAGGACTTATCTTAAACTGAATTATGATTAAGGACGAACATACTTGCATACTTTTTTGTATTTTTTTTTCTTTCAATAGATTAGGCAGATTCTTCTTTTCTTCTACTTTATAAATGCTTTCTTCGATCTTCGTTTTTGTTTAATCAAATATATATTTGAGATATTTATACTTTAAGATGTTACTTGCAATAACCTTAAGTGCATCTTAGCTTCATGAAATTCGACTCAAATTTAACTATTTTGGGTTCAACTCTTCGGTATTCTCTTCGATTTAACATTGCCCATACTTACAAAATAGATTTGATTTTATAAAAAAAATTACATAAAATATATTACCTATGAACCATAAATAAGTTTGTGGCTATGTGGTCAAAGGTCCAGGTGTCTTAAATTGTTCTTAAATACTTTACATCTTCAGATATAGTTTGTTTTCAGTTAATTATTGTTTTTCAATACAAGATATTCAATTTGAATCAATCCGCAGATTTTCGTTGTGTATTTTTCTTTTTTTTTTGTATCTGAAATATTATAAAATTTTAATAACGAAATGGAAGTATTTCAAATTGCAGCTCTATTTAATGGTCTTATAAAGATTTCTCAGGTTTCAAATCTTAAAAATATAATTTTTTAATTGTATTTCTTATATAACTATTTAAGTTCACAATTTAATCAAAATTTTAGCCATTGCTGCTCTCAAACGATCCCATTCAGTAAAGCAAATTAAAGAACTTTTACAAAATACTTATCCAATCGAAGATTTCTGAGATTTAAAATCCTTAAAATATAATCATTTAATTATATTCTTTACATAACTTCGTTATAATTCACAATTTAATCAAACAAATGGAAAAATCAATTTAATTGTTTTCAATTAGGATAATTTAAAATTTTATCCATTTTTGCTTTTCAAACGATCTCACTCAGTGAACCAAACTAAGGAACTTATTCAAAATATCCAATCTAAGGTTTGATCAATTTATTTTTATTTCTGCCTTATATGTACATTATAAAATAATAATAAATATTTTCTAATATTTATTAATTATGCGTTACAGCCGAAGAAACGATCCCTCTTCGTTAGCAACACCTTCGAAGTGCCTGAACAACAATTCGTCCGACGCAAAAATAAGTGTTGTGATTTGATACAATATCCGAGGACGTTAATAGAGTTAAAATACTTAGTAAGTTAGTTAAATGAATCAATTTTCAGTTTTTATAAGTGATAACTTAAATGTTGTGTAGATAAGTTAAGTATATTTTCGCTTTTGAAAACCACATTCATATTTAAGTGTTATATAAAATTGAAATTCAGGTAACTATGATTTATTTTTTTAAATGTGTTAATATCATTTGTAATTGCTTGTAATTTGCATGAATTGTAACTGTTATGTGTTTATAATTTCAATTTTCTCTTTTAATATGTTTATTTTTTAGTGTGCACATTTTGTTTAAGGTGTACCCATCTTATTTTTCGTAATCACGGCCATGAATGGATTAATTAACAATCGACAAGAAATAATTTTACGCACAAATTATAAATTAACAAAATTTTTACTAAATTAGTTTAGTTTTCCTGCTTTAGCTGACAAAAACCCTTGAATTGGATGTAAAAGAAGCCTATTTCTTTTTTTCTATTACAGATAAATTTTAAATAAAAAAAAAAAAATTATGAAAAATTTTTAAAATAAAAAATAAAATTTTAAAAATCTTAGTTGGTTTACCTTTTTGTCTTTTTCCATTTGTTCTAACATTCCATGTGCTTTTGTTGTTTCTTATTTTATGTTTTTAAATGTTTTTATTGTGTTTCTTCAATATTTTTTAATCCAGTTTATTTTGTTTATTTTTGAATTTTTTCCAGTTTCCTTGGATGTTTCTCGAAACATAAGTGTTGGAATGAATATGCATTTATTTTTTATCCACTTAAAACACAATTTAAAAATATTATTTATATATTTGAAACAAATTATATAAATATATGTTACTTATTTATTACTTTAAAATAATTTAGGATGCTTAAACATTAGTAATTTGATGTTTGATATAGTGGGATAAAATGATAACGCGCGAATTTTATGTTAAAAATGCTTTTAAGATTCATAATATTAAATTTTACTTTGATTTTAAGAAATCACATATTTAATATTACTTTGAATAGTTAATTTTTATTCCAAAATATTTTTTGTTTTGTTTTGATTTAAGCAAAATAGTTTAGATGCTTTAAAATATTACACTTCTTGTTTTTAAATCTATAGTTAAACTTGAATTTTAAACATTTTACAAATAGAATTTGAATATTTCAATAATTATTATCTACAAAATACTTTTACAAAAAGAATTTTAAAATATATACGTTACTTGAGTCGTCATATCTTGAACCTAGACTTACCCAAATTCTAGTTTTTTCTCAGACAATATCTTCAATATCTAAAAAAAATAATATAACATAAAAATTTAAATAATCCAAATTTTATTTATTTATTAGTTACATTTTTATTTTCAAAGAAACATCTGATATTATTTTAAAATTAAAATTTCGCATTTAATTTCCTATTTCAGAAAACTCAGAATAATTCAAAAATATATTTTTTAAATTAACTTATATAGTTTATTTCTAATATTTATATTTTCAATGCAATATCTGATACAATTTTTTTTTTTTTAATTTGTATTTTATTTTATCTAATAAGGAAATTTAATTAATTGAATGAAATTGACATGATTCATAAAATTAATTACTAGTTTTTGTTTTATTAAATATTATTTATGTTCAATAGAACATTTCATATTTTTCAACATAAAAAAAAAACATGAAACTATTTTTGTTTACTATTATTGTATTCTCAGATATTACTTTAAAGTCTATAAGGTATAAGCAATTTTTTTGTTTGTACATAAAATACATTTCCTTTATAATATTAAAAAAAAATACAACATAATATTTTTGGACTCTAGAAATAAGATAAGAAACAAAATAATAGAACCATGTAAAATTTTCAAGTTTGTATATATAAAATATAACTTGGGAATCAGTTTTTCAACGATCTAGTAAACATTGAAAATGTATATTAAATTGTCATTAGTTCTTATATTAAGATAAATATAACATTGGAATCAGTTATTCAACGATCTAGTAAACATTGAAAATGTTTATGTGTAGAACCCTCGGGACTTTAAGAGAAAAAACATTCATCTTGAAGAAGATGATGATAACTCCCTCGGATATTCATCAGATGACAACAATGAGACGAATCCCAGTGGAAATAGTAGCTGTGCTATTCCTTTTATAAATAAGATTTATTACCCGCCGCCAGCTTTGATGCCAGCTGTGCCGCAACAGCCTGATATAATAATAGCAAATGATTATCAACCCTTGGATTATTCCATGGCTAAAAAGCCGGAAGAAGAAGGCAATAATAATCCACCACCACCAATTCGTAAAAAGGTGTTACCTCCAATTGATTCACCACCACCTTTAGAAGATTATCAATGTCCTTCAAAGCTTCCTAAGTTTAATGACGGACCATCAACTTCTAAAATTGAGCCAGGCCCATCAGATTATAGCGACGTTCCATTAGATTTAACCGATAGTAATATATTATGCTTTAAAATTGATTCCGGAGGCGTCAGTCATTATGTATACAGAACTCTAACATCACCATTGCACATAGATCAAATGCCATCACCATCATTTGAAGAAATCCTCAACAGTAATTACGAAGTTCCACAAGAATCTCGCCCGCCAACTCCAGTACCTGAACCAAAGCCATCTTGTTCCCGTCCAGTAGAACCAGACAATAGACCTATTATATTCCCTAATTTTCCTCCATTCAAACGTCGCTCAAAAAATGATGACGACAATGATGACGATGACGATGACGACGATGATAAACCCAATAATTTGTTTAAAATCCCTGGTGCTTTTCCTCGTAACAACGATGACGACGACGACGACGATGATGACGATGATGATGAGAATTTCTTTAGAGATAATAATAGTATAGATTTACGGAATATCGTTCCGGATGAGAATAATTACGCTCATTTCAATAATCCGGACTTTGAGTATATTAATGAAGATGAAGTTGAGATTCCAACCCCGCCTGATTATTATGAGGCATATGCACCGTATATAGATCCACATTATATCAGTTATCATCGAATACCTTTAATACCACCTGAACCATTTTGTCTTGACGAGTAAAAACCTGCATTTTAAATAAAATACTTGTATATATATATATATATATATATATATATATATATATATATATATATATATATATATATATATATATATATATATATATATATATATATATATATATATATATATATATATATATATATATATATATATATATATATATATATATATATATATATATATATATATATATATATATATATATATATATATATATATATATATATATATATATATATATATATATATATATATATATATATATATATATATATATATATATATATATATATATATATATATATATATATATATATATATATATATATATATATATATATATATATATATATATATATATATATATATATATATATATATATATATATATATATATATATATATATATATATATATATATATATATATATATATATATATATATATATANTATTTTGTAAATATGTATAAATGATTTACTAACAAGAAAGAATACATAGTCATCTTATCTGCTGAAATTGACGTTTCTAAAGCTAATAATTAATTTAGTACTAATATTTTTTGTAATTTAACAAAAAGTATCATATTCATAAATCTATACTTTTACTTGTTGACAGGTATTATTTTTTTTTTATGAGCGATTTAAAACGAATAAGCTTTAGATAAATATCACCACAAATAATATAGCTATTAAATTAAAAGTTAAAAAATTCGATAAAATAGAAAATAGGTAATGTAAAGTTAAATATTCTTACAGATTTTCCACATTTTAGTATTTTTTTTTTTACAAAATCTCACGAAATAATTGCGCTATTAAACTGAAACTTTAAATATATACGTTTCGTAATATTCTTCAAAATAGTCCTTTTTGGCAAAAATAACTGGACTATAGTCCAGCGATTTTCAGGATTTTAGTCTTTGGAAAAGTGAAATAATTGCGCTATTTATCTGATACTTTGAATATAGAGATTTCATAATGTTTCTAATTGATTTATGCTGTAAAAATTTTTCCTCAAAAATATGACGAAAATTATTGGAAAAAGAAAAAAAGTTGTTTATGCCCTAAAAATAATATTTCAAATATAGGCCATTTTTGGCAATAATAACTAGACTATAGTCCAGCGATTTTCTAGATTTTAGTTTTTGGAAAAACCTAATAATTGCGCTATTAAGCTGATACTTTGAATGTACATGTCTCATAATATTTCTAATTGATTTATGCTGCAAAAATTTTTCCTCGAAAATATGGCGAAAATTACTATATTATAGTCCAGCTATATTTACTGATTTTGAATATTTTTATAATTAAACAAATTTTTATAATTAAAAAAATTCTTTAATTACTAATTTGTTTATACCCTAAAAATAATATTTCAAAAATAGGCCATTTTTGGCAATAAAAAACCGTAGATTATAGTCCAGTTATTTTTACAAATTTTCAATTTTTTTTTTTGCAAAAAATAATAAATTAAATACTATTATGAAATATAATATTATTTAATACTTAGGAAGTATCTTATCTTCCACCAAAAATTCAGGTTCGATGCGATACAAGCGCCACCAAGCACAAGCACCTGAAATTTTGAGCGGCCATGTTATTTTGGAAAGTGACAGCTAAAGCTCGTTAGTACATGTACGACCGCGAAAGAGTTAACATCGTGATAGTGTCAAACTTTTTTTTTTTTTATATATATATATAATTAAAGTGAAGTTCAGTGATAAGATATAGAGTGATGTGGATCCACAGTGCGACGATTTAAGTGAAATAAATTATTAAAGGCCTACTAATATATTTTATTTACTTTTCAGCAACTAATAAAAAAATTTTGTTTTTAGCTGAGGTAAAAAATAATGGCCAAATATTTTTCCTAAATGTCGGCTACTCAAAATTTTCTTTTTCAGCTTAATTAATACAATTTTCATTTCAGTTTAATTAATACAATTTTTGTTTCAGTTTAATTAATATAATTTTCAATTCAGTGTAATTCATACAATTTTTTTTTCAGTTTAATTAATAAAATTTTTTCTTTAGCTTAATTAATTAAAAAAATTGTTTTTCAGCTATTTTTTTTTTTCAGTATTCATTTTAGGTTTTATTTATTTGGATTTTCGTTGTTAGTACTCTTTTTTATTTTGTGTATGTGCTAATCAGTTTTTTCTGTTACAGGAATTGCATTGCATAATTGTATTTACAAGCGATTGCGATTTTTTTTATTAAATGCTACTAATTATTTTTGTATGTTTTAGATTCCGGAGTTCTGTTTTTAAGTAATACCTATCCAGGCATCAGACATTGTACCCCGCTATCCAAGGGAATGTCACCGGGATGTATAAATGTGGCATGGGTTTGATTGAGTTGAGTTCAGTTAAGTTTTTCCGATTTTTGAAATTCATGCATGATCAAAATTTTAAATTCAATCAAATTAAATTAAATTAGAGTTATTACTAGTATAATGCAAGTTGTCAGTATATATATGACCAACCATAATTGTTTCTGATGAATAAGACCGCTGTATGCGCGTCCGATGAAGTGCGGGAATTAGACCTCAACAGGGAGCGTCCGAACATGATTGAGTACGTATATTCGGAGGGTGAGTCCCAGGTGTGACCGGTAGTTCGGGTGTTACACAAGTAGATATTTTGTGTATATATATATCATGTGTACTACATTCCGGCCGGTTAGTTATGCTCAGGAATCGATCCTGGTCCATTATGGATTCCAGACGAATCTTCCTTGAAAACAGGCTAATCGTTTACTGAAAACCTGAAGAAGGTACGGCTCATGATGAACGTTTTCCATAGTTCGCTTTGTTGTAGATTCTGATGATGAGACCAGGGGGTCCGATTTATGGTTGGTATATTTGGGGAGCTGGGAAATTTTTGACAACTTGCGTTTATTCGCGTTGCGTTGTTCTTTATTATTATTTTTTTAATGCATGTTCATTCGCGATCCTTGCGTTGCAATTTATTTTTTTAATGCATGTTAATTCGCGATCCTTGCGTTGCAATTCATTTTTTTAATGCATGTTCATTCGCGATTGCGTTGCTATTTGTTTTTCAAATGCATGTTCAAATACACATTCTTCTAATTTTAAATGAGAACGTGTGAGACTTTCTAAATTCTAAATTTTTGGATATTTTTTGCATGGAGTGAATGCCTCCCTAGATCGGCATGGGGAGGGCTCTCTGTCTAAGTAGAGCGTGACCTTGACGTGGTGGCAGGGCTTAACTTCTCTTTAGATTTATGATTAATTCAAATTCTAAGAGTTGGAACTAAGGAGCTCTACATTTTATATCATTTACTTTAAAAAATATATTATAAAATATACTTTTTCCAAATTATTTTTTATGAAAATTATTAAGGAATAATTATGTTATTAGACTTTAATTTTTAATTTATTTAAATAATAATTCTTTTTTT
>NEEE01001893.1:18969-53027 GCA_002278615.1 Pogonus chalceus
TATTATTATTATTATTATTGAACGAATAGAGTACTTACATAGATTTTAAAGGCATGTACTTTAACTAAACAAATTCTAAATAATATTTATTTAAACGTTATCAAACAAGAATCTAACATTTGACTTTATGTTTATCAATTAATTAAAAGTAAATAAATTTTGTTACTGCAGCATTCAACAAGATTGAACCTGGAATATGTACTATATGCAGTAAATAAATATTATAACAAAACTAGAATTATAATTAGACTAGCAAATGCAATTGAAAATTACTTACAATAGGTATAATTTGAAATCTCTATAATATTCGAATGAAAAATATATTAGTTATTCCTGAAAACTAGACAATAAATTACAATGTATAGAAAAAATTAGTGACATATTAAGAAAAGCAAATTGAATATACATTCAGTGACTTTGATTAGAATGATATATTAAAGTTAAAATAAGTAGATAAAGATAAACTGAGAAATCAACACTAATTGTGTAAATCGACACGAATAATACAGTTAGATTGGGCAAAACTCCAGCATCGTACCCGAGAGTTTCGGACATAAATCCGTCCGTCTTTCTCGCACTTATTCCTTCATTTGCTGTCCTGTTAAATGGCACAGACCCTTAGCAGAGGCAAACTGGCAACGAAGAAGAGACGTACAGGATTTATTTATTTTTAGTAATTTAAGTGATTGTTTCTGAAAACACTGTTGCACAGATTTGTGTCGCCATCTATCTTCCCCAGAGCAGATAAACGCTACACATAAATTTCGTAACATCGACAGTGCACAGCAAAGAAGAACACAACGAAATGGTCTGGTCTTGGGTCTCTGTGCCTGTGTAGCATTGGCCTCAGGCCTCGTCGCCTTGTGCTCTTTTTTGCCTCACGGGGACCTATTCTGCCAACAAACAAATATAAAGACAGACGTACCTACAAGTGATATGGGTCGCGTGAACTGTTTCGAATTTTGACGAAGGTATTAACTAAAATTGTCATTTCAAATGCCTCCCAAATATACTTGGACAACTTTGCAATTTCAAATGGAAAAATGCTCAACTAAATTGGATTGTTATACGAAAATTTTGCTAAATTTGACATTTTTTTTTATCTTTACAAAAACTTTTCATCATTAAAATACCCAATAATGTAAAATAATAATAATTTAAAGCACTTAGAGAAATTAAAATACATTAACCGATATTTGAACAATAACAATATTACAACAACAATCCAAAGTTCTCTTAATAATATTCCTTGACAATAACGTAAAGAAAATAAGCTTAAAATTCGCTAAAGCTTATGCGTCGTCGTCATTGTCGTTGTAGCTACTTGCTACGCACCGTAGACCGTAGACCGTAGCAGAAGACAGTACAGAGTACAGCACAACACACAACGTAACTGTAGCAGCTCTCTAAAAGTACTATAATTTGCCGCGTGGCTCGGTGCTGTAGTGCGTTCAAGTTATGGCGGAAATATGGTAATCTAGTTGTATTAAAGCCGGCTCCTGGCTTGCTTCTAGATAAATCTTTTCTGAGCGAGACTATTTCAAAGTGTAAATGGCCAGCGAAATGGATACCGTATAAAGGGCACACTGCGCACATACCCTCCATTGATATTACATTACCTTACATTTAGATTTATTTTATCTTCCAACTAGTACACAACTTTTTTTATCATAACTATATCTTAATATTCATAATAAATCTAAATGGAAAAAATATAAACAATTTTTAAAATTACTTGCATCAAAAGGAAACTTATTTGATGAAATTAAATGTTTGTAAATGCTATGAAGTGACATATTACTTATAGAAATCCATATCGTTTTTTGGTCGGTACAATTTCTGTGATTTTTGTATTCTCCTTGCATTTAAAAATATTCTAATCGTTTTAAAAAACAAACAGATACAATTCGAAATGCAATCTTTTTGAATTGATCCATTTGCCATTTGATATTATATTTTTATGTTGTATTTTCCCTAAAATTTTAGCATCAATTTTAATTTTATACGCATTGCAAACAATAGAGTAGTTATAATTGCTAAAAATTATTATTGCAAAAAAAGCTTTCTAAAACTTATAATTAAATATAAAATAAACTTTTACATATTTTAGTCCGTCGATAGTTAAATATTGTTTAAAAAAATATATTTATACTAATAAAACAAAAATATTTACTTGAGAGTTAATTCTTTTGGTAAAATATAGAAGAGAGAAACGAAAAGCCAAAAACAGCGAAAAATTATATAAATTGTTATTATCTTACGATTGGTGGTACTCTAATAATTACTTTAAACAGTCAAAATTAATTTTCAGCCATTGTAAATTAATATAACGGCTAGTAAGACAAATATTAAAAATAATTTTTAGTTACAATAAACTAGTATAATGCCTAACAACAAATATTAAAAATTTTGTTGGCAGTTCTTGATTACATATTTAAACTTTTAAATATACTTGCAAAATACGTTTCTTCTATTTATTAACTATCATTAATTTTTAATCATAAAACTAAACACAGAAACATAAAAATGATATTTATAAATTTAATAATGTTATTTTAAAATTTCATACATATATAGAGCTTTTACGTTATGATTCAAAGAACCAATTTGAAATGCTTATAAATATAAACGAACCTTATAGAAAAGTTTTTATTTGTTTGTAAGCACTATTGTTATATGAAGTTTCTGAAAAATATTATATGATTTTATAATTGTGACATAAATATTATATTTACAGTAAAATTACAAGTACCAATCCAATGAAATATTATGGCATATAACCTGCTTTCATATTTGACTATAACTTAAAATATTGCTATCGTATTGCTGTAATAAAGTTTTATTCATTTTCACAAACAACTTTATAATTTTTCATATTCATAAAATTTTCCACCTGCGTGAAACTATCATATCCATAATAAATTCAGTAGCTCATTTCGAAGTCTAATAAGAAGATAAAATTTCTATACTACTTTTGCCAGCATCTAACATTATAAAGTGTGAAAATATACCGCAAACTTGATGCAAGATATGAAGTTTTCCTAATTCTTGCATTAAAATATTTTCAAACAGATATAAGATGTCTGTGGCATGGTTTGCAACAGTAAAAGATAGTGATAGAAAGAGCTAGTAATAAGATGTGAAGATGAAGGTAGAGGTGAGATGGAGTGAAGCTTTGGCGATGCGAACGGCTCCAATTCACTTTTTATGGCTGCAGGGACATTGTGAAACATTAACTGAGAGTTACGTGGAATATTACATATAAGTTATACCGATGTTTCGCGTACTTAACAACGATTTAAAATCCTTCTCCTCAATTTTAAAATGAACGGAATTTTAAATTGATGTTTTCTTTTAATTTATCTTCCGATTTATTTCCGGCAAATCGTTCCTTGCTTTAAATCATATTATTTATAATTTTTAGAACAGTTTTTATAGTATTTTCTTTTCATTGATATCTCTTCTATTTTTCTATTAGAACTTTTAAATTATTTTGTAGGAACTTATCAATAAAGACTATGTTTCTATAGCAGGCGTGGTGTTACAATTCTAGTTACTTAGTAATTTTATCTATATAAATATATATTGAACAACAGGCTTTAAATTACTTGTTCAACTACACTTTTACTACCTGTGCTGTCTTCTAGATCCTTCAAAACATAATTTTGAAATGCGATATTGTAAATACAGTTTAAGTGAGTCGAAAAAGGATAGAAAAAAATCATTTCTCAAAAGAATTGTAAACATTCTGTTGTATTTTTATACAAAATAAAGGCTCTTTATTCAGTATTATAACTTTTGAATAAGGAATTTCAAAAGAATATCTAAAAAAGTTCTTAAAAAAAGTTAAATTCTTTACTTAAGAACCAGTTTAAAGATGAATAAATACATATTAGTAATCAATTTAAGTAGATAATAATTTGAAACTAAATCTCTATGTTTAGTTTTGTCTCATATAGTCTTTATTTTTAAGCAAAGAATCTCAATAGTACTCCAAAAGACGTTTCAAAACATTTTGAGTTCAGAAATAAAACCGATCTTAGAAAATACAGATAAAATTTTTCACTTTAAAATCAAATACAAAATTAAGAAAGACTTATTAAAAGTTGGTTTTAGCAGATAAAAATAATAAAATTTAGTCAGTTTGTATGAAAATTTTTTAACAAAATATTCAAAGTTCAGCTTAACATTCTGGATACCCAGTTGCGAGTTACGATATTTATCTTCATTGGAATTGAGAGTTTTCTAATTATTAATTCGTCTTTAGAATTAATTATCTTTAGTAATTATTAAATAGTTAATGAGTAACAAAGTAAATTGCATTGGGCAAATGTTGCTAACTGCAGAAATAAAAAATTCATGAAAGAAATTTATTATACTATAAAATAAAATAAATTTCATAAATTAAGTAAAAAAAAAATTTTATTTTTGTAATGAAAAGCATATAAATTTTCCTAATTTACAATTAAATTTATTTTCCAGTTACTTTTCTCAGTAAAAGAGAAAATTTATCTTTCATAAAACTTACCTTCATAAACTAAAGAAGTAGCCAGACCTTTTCAACATATAACCATAAATATAAAAACAAAACAAGCCCAACATGTTTAGTACAAAGCATGTTAAACAACTAAATATATAAATACACAGAAAAAAAAAAACGTTGTTCATTTAAAAAAGTTCCGCTAGTTAGCGCTTAAGTACGCCGTCTAGTTTAACTAGTCGCAACGCCAGAACTCAGTAAAAAGAAAACGAAAACAAAAGAAGAACTCTGTTCTGTGACAAAAGAAATCTCCGATTCAGCAGAGAACGAGTCGTGAACACCACAAGAACCTTGCCAAACACATGCACATGAATATATATGAATATCTATGTATGTAATACAATGTACACTACTACATGCACATATCTGGTAAGAGAAAGAGACAGAGAAAGAAACACTAGCACAAACAGACATACATCTAACAAAACTGAGTGTTTGGATGGTATATAGTGCAGAAAGGCGTACAACACTCTCATTACCATGAATTTGAAATTCAATTCGGAGATATACACACTTAAAATGAATACGATAAAATTTGCGTCACGTAGGCCAATGTAACCGCGTTCATATTTAAACAAGATTAGGCTAATTTGGGAAGATGTTACCATTAATCTTAACTTGGCCATGGCGTACCGTGTCTTCCCGAACACGATGTTCTTCTGTTCAACACGGTTCGTTAAGCCACCACTGCTGCGACGCGTCGCTACTATCGCTTTCTTCGCAAACTAATTACTAATCTGTAAATATTATTTCATTTAGAGCAGCTACTGTTCCTCTTGATGTTTCGCCTATCTTATATATACTGTGATGATGTTACTTTTAACTCTCTTCATTTTCTTTTCATTCCCGGAGATGAGGATGAGTTTTGCATTGGAATAAGAAAGTTCCTGTGCTGTGTTACGCCGAGGATGAGCGTGACCAAAACTTTCCTCAACACGCTAAACTTTAATTTCGGCAAGGATCATTTTGAATATTTTCAATGCAACGCGGCATTAATGAGAAAACATGACGGTTCTCTCAACTCGCTCCCGTTTTATACAAATTTGTCCAACTAATTTCTCAAACGTATACATTACTGCATCTATTCCTCTGCACCATGTTTCGTCTACTATTCATATCGTATTTGCTTATTTAACGTTCATTAAACCAAAGCAATATTATATATTATTATATTGCAATAAGTTATATTCATTTTACCTTTCCTAACTTATTTATATTTGCTCAAAGATAAAATATCCCTTAAACTTTACAATTTTACTATTATTACTATTTGCTTTTCAATATTTTATACTAAACAATTTTATATGTACATATATCAATTTCGTCTATTTTCCATGCTTTTAATTTTGCTATAACATATTCTGCAAGTAGAAAACATCATTTTAATTAAGAATTATAGTGAAAAAACCACCGAATTTGGTATATTAGTTTGGTCTGCATATATAAAATTGTTCTGGAACAGTATTGGATATGCCGAATATTTATTATACTGTAAAGAGATGTTTATCACAAAATATATATTCCAAATTTCACCGCTTTAAAGAAAATCACACAACTTGTAGCTAAATCTCTACAGCATTTCAAAACCTTGTTTATTTGAACTTTGAATATAAAGTTCGAAAATGATAAAGAAAACTAATGACTTCTATGAAATACGTTCAAGAAGAAATAAATGTAATGAAACAACATTAAAAAGAAAAATGACATTATTTCCCTATTTCAAGCAAATATTAACATTTGTTAAAAATATTAAGGTACAAAATTAAACTTTAGTCTATTTGTCCAATGATATAAAAAATCCCTCTGAAAGAAAAAAAATGTACCGGAAACCTTTTCGTTCACACATCCAATTAATGTCAGCAAACAAGAAATAAAATCCACGTATGAACAACTCTTCCAGGCCATTTTTTAGCATTCCACAGTGTTATAAACCTCATCCATAAAAAAATATATTCCAGAGCACACTTCCAGCAAGCACTTTACGAGGCGGTCATCGAAAACGACTCTGAGAGAAGGTGGGTCAGCTCTGCTCTACTCAGAAAAGAACCGCAACTAACTTCAACTGAAACATCTCATAAAATCTTAATCCCATACTCACAATTTTCGCTTCATATTCTCAGGGAAATCATGTGATTTAGTTTTTTGCTTACATTTTGTCTTTTTATCTTATCTTATTAATCAACATTTGCATTTTCAATCCTTGCGCTTAATATATTATATCCATCACTTATTTCGAATTACTTTAAGGAAAATAATAGTTTTAATGCATATTTTACAGTCAAAGTATTTAATTTATCAAAACCATATTGATATTATTATAGGTTCTGTGACAATTACAACAATTTTTTCATTTTCAAAGTGCAAAAAAAGAAAAATATTGTATTTCAAACTGAGAATCAAAAATGATTGGTTCATAAACTTCATAAAATTAAACTCCGCCTAACACAAAGCAAATAAAATTAATAAAATTACTTGTATATACAAATATTTTAGTTCTTCATACGTATTACTAAGAAAAAACTGGGAGTTAAACATGATTGGTTTATAATATTGCTTCAAAATTAGACTCCTCCCAAAACAAAATGAATGCAATGTATAAAAGTACTAGTTTATACACATATTTCTATTTAACATACATATTAATAGCAAAATAATACAGCTAGCGAACTCTATTTATTTTTGGATGAAGTCTCAAAACCAAACCTTAAACTCATTTTATTGGTTCAAAACGAATGTAATTAGCAAGCTGCATCGTGAGTGGTTAATACTTTGTAAAAATAGGCATGTCTCTCTAAAATACACAGCAAATCATAGATAATACCTTACTAGTAAATGAAAAGCAAAAGTTAAAATGGTTGTAGCAGTTGTTTACTATACATTCGTGTTAAATTTAGTTGAATTGTTATTTTGCACATAAATATCACTGTATTTATGATTATTATAATCAAAAATATTGCAAATTATTCAAATTTTCAGTTAGATTTTGTTTTAACGGAACTAAAATAGTTATCAGAACAATTATATTTTATAATTATAATATTTATTGTGACTCGGAAGCAATGAGACTGATTGTGAGACCTTCTTGAAATAAGTAACCAGCGTCGCCGTGAAAGGGTTAAACGATTCATGGCCGATATTTGGCAGAAGCGCAAAGGTATTCACTGGTAAATATTTGCGGAGTGTGACCGCGCGTGTATGGTCGTGTGATTCACGCTATGGCCGAAGCGGTCGCCAACATCATCAACTCTGCAGCGAGAACTAAGAGCCGTACCAGTGCAAACATAAAGCCGCCCGCCCAAGCATCATCATATGTCGCCGGCTACCATCACACCCACTAGCCGCCACACACTGCACACTTTAAACTGATAATACATCATTGAAATACTACGAGCACAGATAAATTTTGCTTAAGGACGTGCTGAACTTCACACGAAATTAAATCACCAGCTGGGAAAGTCAATTTTTGCTTTAACAAATACTTTTCATAACCTTACAATTTTTTTGATAAAAGATATTTTTATTAAAATAAATTATTACAACCGGGAAGTTTCGAATTACGCTTATGGTCAAAATATAATCCTTTCGAACTGAAACCTACCGATAATCCTACAGCACAATTGTGCATCAAAATTCAGTTACAACATCCCCCACAAATGAACCATACTTGTTATCGGTCATAAGCCCTTTCTAACCCGTAGATAAGCTATGAAATTTGAAGCATAACTAGTATATAGGACCCAAGATCCTTGACCGCGAGCCCAATTCGGTACTAGCCATTTCAATCATCAAAAAATTTTAAAAGTTGAGAGTTTCATATCCGCTAAAAATACCAGATATTTGACAATAAATGATATCTAGGAACATTTTTGGACGAACGAACATTGCCCTTTAATTTAAAAAAATGAAAAAAACCTTTCTGAAAATAATGAATAAAACATGGAAATGAGAAATTATAATAAAATTTCATTAGTTATTATTCATATTATCTAGATATTACATAAAGATTATAAAATTCCTTCGTGATTGGCTGATTTTAATTACATTTTCAATGCGAAAATTTAAATTGCAAAATCTAATTTCATTTTCTACAAACTGCAACGAATTCGATTAACCTAAAGCATATTCAAGAGAACTCATTATTAGTTTGAATAATATAAAAACAAGTAGGTGAATAGGAAAACAATTGCATAATAACAGAATGTTATCATTATGACATACATACATAGTGCGACGGTCAAGTCTTTAATTAGAATAATAAATTACAGTCATTTCATTCTTGTACCTTGCACATTAATTTCAACCATGGCACATATGTAATAATGTTTAATATACGTTATGCACGACGTAAAGTATTCAAGAATTTCATATTAGAGAAAATAGCCAACAAAAACACTAAAACATAATTTAATTTTCTCATTACTCGTACACCGTACACACTAAATTCCCAAGAACTGGGATGGAGACACCAGCTCCATCGCTGTCGCCTTCTCCATCTGTTGAACGTTCAACACAAAGCGAAAACACGACAGCCTCAAAATTTTCTGGGACAACAACAACACGAATAATGGAATTTCTACGGTGGAAATGAAATCAATTTTGCAAAGTTATTTATTTGATAATACGTTCGGTGCTGGATGCTGGCTGCTGAATCTGCTGGCTCTGCTGGCTGCTAACAGAGGCGCCTGAAACGTTTCAGACCGCGGAAACAAACAGTAAAGAAGCACAAAGTTAATAGACAACGATGCTAGTACCGCCGCTGATACATTCAACGAAAAGGATTTTCAGAATTGTTTTAAATTTCTTATTGCACTTTAGTTCATAGATAAATATTAAAATCTGACGATCTATGTGATAAAGTTGTTTATCTGAAAGGAAAAAAGCCCTTCTGTTATTTACAACTAAGAAATCTTAGTTTCCCACAAGTTATATTTAATTATGTAAGTAACTTTTTACTTAATAAAGACGTTAAGTGACTAAATTGAAGGAGTTAATATAATTTTAAAAGTGCACAACACATTTACGTAATTCATAAATTTCCCCTCGCAATAATTTATACAGCGCTGCCACCAAAAGTTCTACTAAATCTTACCTAATCCATGCACAAGTCCGTGAACATAACCTCACACTAACAACAAGCAAAATAACTCCTGCAACGGTGAACAACGCGGCGCACAGCGCATACCGCGTACTACTATACATTATCACGGGATCGTAAAGACTTAACCAGATTATAATCAGAGTCGTAGAAGGGAGACTTTCTACCAACTAGATATGACAGTACAATGGTTTGAGACTCGTTCGTAATGCACCCCTGAGTTACTAACGATTGGGGATGGATTCGCTAATACTAGGGGATGTAAATTTTGGATTTTTGACTGTCAAATGTTACACGCATTACGGCCTATCGGCGTAGACAAAAGTATTTTGCCGGTAGGATTTTCTTTCCTAAGCGTGGAGAATTTTATGATCGACGGATTTATTTCGAACAGTGATAAAAAAGTATTTCAAATAATTTGCTACTGCAGATAAGAAAGAAAGATATAAAAATTTATTTCACCATTGAAACTTTTGACAATTTGAATATATTTATCTAGAGATATCAAAGAAATATTTATATGAAAGCAATAATATTCTGACATGATTACAATAAGATTAAAATAATTGTAGTTATAGTTGTATGTAAACGATTGATTAATTTGATTGTTATATGTCCCTGGTAGAAGGGTGCGAAAGCTACAATGACAACAGTAAGCATCGATGACTATCTTTACGCACTACGAAATCACTGACTCGGACATAAATAATGTCATCTGTGTTTTATGTGACATTAAAAACACCATTAAAATTATGAACAGCTATAAAATGGCGATAGATACGATAGGGCACTGAAGTACGAGAGAATTGCGTACGTCGGATTGCCTGGAAATCTAATTCAGCAACGCACAATAAACTCAAATGTTAATATTGCGATTCACCTGAAGAATAATAATACCAAAAAGATTTATTGTTATCTCTTCTATTAGCTAGCTTCGTTCTTTAAATACGATAACCCTGAAATAATACGATTTCGTGTGAAATATAACTCATTTAAATAATTGTTGTTTCTAATAAAAGAAATAAATATAAAAATAATATTATGAATGCACTGATTGTTTATTCGTCACTTGTTTCATTTGAAGATGTCTCATAGCTGTGATAGAAGACGAGACGCTGCTACCGCAGCTTGTAAAATCTAATTTATTTAGTTTATCACTAGTTGAATTCATTTCGGAAATCGCGTCAGACAACCGTAGCATAACGGCGAACAGCGAATGCCGTGTGCCGTGCGCCATCATGCATCAAGATTTCACTATTTATGCATTTCAAGTATAATGCAATTTATTTTATCGTAGCGACCACTGCAACACGATTTACATCTTTCAACGTTGAAAATACTTCTTTCTCATTTGTTTGTTTTAAGTTCTAGGTAAGGCTTTGCTCTGAATTTATTTTTGAAACTTCACATTTACTTATTAAATATAATTACGGTTAATACTTTCTAACTTGCTTTAAAAAATTTAAAATTTGCCTTAATACTGATATATTATATGTCATTCTAATCTATAAACCTAAACCTTTCATTTAAACTTTATTTAAAATAATAAATTAATCAATTTAAAATTTAAATTGCTTCTTACGAGCATTTGTTCAAAATTATTTTTATTATCGAAATAATGTCGGAGTTTCAGGCTATGATCTCCTCAACCTACACTCCTAAATCAAAATTAATATTTTTAAGAACATTAACTTAAAATCGTATTATTTTAAGGTTTTAAATTATTTGCTTATTGTCAGCGAATTTAAATAAACGCAGCACAAAAAATGTATGAGAAGATAAAAGTAGCAGTCATTCTTGTACACACTACTTTTATAACGCGATTTTCTTATAACGTTAAGCAAAAATAATAGTTCTGTGTGAAATAAATATGCATATATTTGTAAATCTCAAAATTATCTTAATCTATGTGATTTTCATTCGCTGAAAACAAATCAACTAAGAACAGAATATACAGTCTATTATCATTTATTTCCTACAAAAGCTAACCTAATAATGATATTCAATTTTTACACAAACCAAAGACCAATCAAATCTATTTATTAATTTTTTTAACTTTTCTACAACTTTTACTAATTATTTGATAAAATTACTCAAATTTTTTTCTTATTATTATTTGTATAAGCTGTTTTATGCAAAACAAGGAAAACTATTTAAATTTATATTGTTTATACTTCATAAATTTTATTTCCAATAGAAAAATAATTATTTTAACCTTACTTCATAAAATATTTATTTGTTAACAATGTAATTTGTAGGTTAGTTATAAAAATAAAACCATATTTTATCTTTCAAAAGAATATATTATAGTTATAATTGCATTTAAACATGAAATTTATATACACAGAATTATGAACATTTCTAATGGTAATGCTTAGTAACTCGTTACTACAATTTCAATAAATGATTAATATATCCCTGTGCAGCAATAAAAAATCCAGAATCTGCTGTAGCAACCCGGAAGTAGGCTCTAAATTTTAGCGTAGCCATAATGCATTGTCGTAGCAACATTTATCATGGTTCCAGTTGATTCGTTCATACGTTATATTGGTCTGTCATGTTTGGAAATTTGTATCAATGGCGTGTGTTAGTGTCCACGCAGTTAATCAAAATTTATAAAGTCTATTCGAACCATTAGTGGACCAACGATCGCACAGTACTGAACTTCGTTTTATTTAAAACAAAGATAAATGATTCGGCTATTTTTCTCGTAGCCGTGTTTAGAATTAAACTGTCGAGTATTTGTCTCGGTGCCACGACTGCTACGACTGCCACGAGAACCAGAAGCCGTATAATTGTTTTTTTGTTCGTACAAATTAATTACAAGCTATGATGTTAACAAATACATTTAACTGTTGCGTTTACATGTTATACTATTATAATCAATTTTAATGTGTTTATCATATTCTAGCCGTCGCAAGAAAAACAACTAAATTATTTTATCATTGTATTTTTATCATGCTTGTATCTAATTTACTATTCTATTTTGAGTAACTAGCTTTAAAAACAGTTATAATATTATGTTTCATTTGAATAACAGGAGATAACATCTCTTAATACAATTATTTACTAATTCATAAACAACATTATTTTTACTTAATGTTAATATAATCATATGATAGATAAAAAATGAATTTCAATAAAAATACTTATTAATTTTTGCTATTATATATAATATTTTAATATACGTTTAATATTTTTTTATCGTTTTATATATACAAAGAGACATAATTTTTAGATAAAAATAAGTAATTTTACATAATTTAACTTTAATGAAAGCATTTATGCTCTTTGTCTTGATTATTTTATTTACAGCAGGTAGTAAAATTTGACCTAATTATTTTAGCCCTATCAAGTAGTGGAATTTGACTTTTTATTCTAGTGCTAACAGGTACATGAGTATAATTTTATTAATTAATCACCAGCAGGTAGTAGACTTTAACCTTCATAAGGTAGAACCAGCAGATAGTTGACTTTCAACTTAATAATTTAACGCCAACAGGTAGTAGATTTGAACCACTTTATAATGAAGCGTCAGAAGGTAATTTATTTTCTTTTTATGAATAGCATTTATTATTATCAGTATGTACTAGCATATTACTTATTAATGTTAAGATTAAAAACACTATTTATTAGCAAATTCTGTTAGGCAATATTTTACAAGAAATATTATAAATGAAGTTTGTAATAAAATATATTCTGTTTAAGCTGCGCATATATTTTAGAATCCATTTCTTACAAGTTGAAATTTTTTAAATACAATTCATAATGCTGTACATCTCGTTCTTACATTAATTAATCTTTGTTCTTAGTAATATAACTCTTGTTTCTTAATTATCTGCTTCGAAGTTCTTTCACCGAGGGTGTCCAACCATTGGGGCGAATAAAAGACAGACAAATGATCCCACATTTTGATTGATAATCTAATGTCTTTCTACTAGACAATCATTCTTCTGAAAGTATTAAATCGTAATATAGTTTATACTGTTAACTGAATGACGCATCATCTAAAAATGCAATTCATGCATAATACAGAATCGAGTAATATTCACTTTTAGATGCTATTTACGATTACTCAAATGGATTTTATTTTATCCTGATTAATGTATATGGCTGACACTGTAATTTTGAAAACAAATAGAAACATATTAAATGAAACCATGGTTCACTGAGCATCAATTTATTGAACCCACAAAATTTCGAATTAATCGATGTTCATCAATCAAAATCTTCGGATTGAAATACATTTTTATATTCATACTTAATGAAAGTTGCTTTTTATTGCGTTTATTTTATTTTTCTTCAATTTTGAATAACTTATTTATGAAAATACTTTATCTATTTATATTCTGTTATTTGTTTAACAGATAAAATACTTTTCATTATCTAAATGGATCTTTTTCCTTGATTTATCTTCTCCAGAATTACTTTATTTACTCTTTTACAGTTATATGGTTTAGATGTTATTAACAAACTAACTAAAATGTTTTAGATATTTCGAAGAAAAATGTGAAATACTAATAATAAGAATTCAATAAACTCTTTTTGGGCGTGAAATATAATTCAATATGTGTAAAAATAGTTTTTTTAAGTTATTCAAACAACAATTTATGTTAAAATGAATCTGAATTTGTTTTCTTTAGCTGACAAACATTTAAATAAAAAATAAGTAGAAATATTTTTTTGTTTTATATTTTCCAACGTTATATATAAAGAGAAACGCGATTGTAGGTATTATATGAGTTATGCCATGCAAAATAATAAACTCAATGTGATTTATTTTATTCTCAGTGAAAAGTATATGTTGACAAATGCGATTTTATGTAAATAACAAAATACGTACTACGTACATTGCAGTTTTCCTTCTTTTCATAATTTTATTTTAAGTATTCATGTTATATTTAAACACTATTATTTGTCGTTATTATATTTTGCAATAAAAGATTATTACTACTCTTAGATTATTTTATATTTGAAAACATTTCATAATGATTTTTATGCTTCGTATGCATATATAAATGTTAATTAAATTTTTTAAATCTTAACTAAGCCGTAAAAAATCTAAGAGCGTTTCTTTAAAAAATTAACTAATTTTCTTCAAACCTTTTCTACTTGTTGGAGCTAAAATAATAAGGTCAAATTATTCTATCTTTCAGTGCCAAAATATAAAAGTAAAATTTCGTAACTTGCTGTCACTAAATAAATGAATAAACTCTTTTTACTGTAGTCGCTAAAATAATAAGGTCAAATTCTGTTATTTGTCGGTGCGGAAATAAAATGCTCAAATTTCTTTACATGTTGTTCGAAATAAAACCTGCTGGCTCTACATTAAATAAACCAAACCTTTTTGCCTCCTGGTGCTAAAATAATAATGTCCATTTTTTATTTGCCGACGCGGATATAAAAAAGTCAAATTCCTTTGCCTACTGTTTTTAAGCTCTTTTACCTGCCAGCGCGGAAATAAAAAGGTCAAATTCCTCTACCTGTTATTCGAAATAATTAAACAACTTTTTCTACCTGCTGGCTCTAAAATAAATAAACCAAACCTTTCTGCCTGTTGGCGCTAAAATAATAAGGTAAAATTCTATTATTTGCCGGTGCGGAAATAAAAAGCCGAATCAAATAAATAGAATTAATTTCCTATATGCTGCAAATACGATTCATTACATTCAAATTTTTAATAAAACTAAAATTTATTTTAAAATAAACTATTTAAGCCAACGCATATGTTTAAAATCACTGAACCATATTCATTTTAAATGCGCATAAAATGCAATAAAATATTCATCAGCAAAGTGTAATAAAATTTTCCAATACGCATGACAAAAGCTACGTCACTAAAATTGAACATCATAAAATAAATAATAATTAAATCTGAAAATAATCTCAACGTATTCAACCAACAACGAACATATATTCAACCAGCAATACGTTAATTCAACCAGCAGAACATGTTGAACCCTAATGAACCACAGCTCTCGTTGCACAAATGTTTAATTACTTGTCGACACTGTTTAACTCAATTATGAAATTTTAATTAAAGAACTCATCGTCAAATCACTGGCCGATATGAAATATTATTGAATAATTATAATTTTTAATTGCGTGTAATAATTTTACTTTATTTTTCGTTCGATGAATTTTCATTTCAATAAAAATTTTACGAGTTAAATTTTAGTATTCTGTATTGTTTATTGATTCATCTAAAAACCAGGTCAAACTATTTTTAAAATATCCAATTGGAACTTTTATAACTTTTAAATTTACATACAACTAAACTTTTTATTTATTCGTTGTTCGATGTAATTATTATTCATATTTTTATTTTTAAATATTCTGTTGTTTTGATTCTTAAAACACTATTAATTTGAAACACTTCAATTTGTTGTCAAATTAAATAAGTTCTGAACGTTCGTTATTTGTTGTTTTGGTAACACGTTTCGGTTTTTCAACTATTCTCATGCGAGTCTATCGAGCTTCCGACACAGAGATCAAAACTGACTCGCTTAAGTATGATTGAACAATCGCCTAAATGTCTTGAGATGCATAAATAGCTTTTCTTTTAGTCGCGATATAAGCACACCTTGCGTCTTATCTTATTTCTAGATCTCACCAAATTGTTTGATTTTATTATTAGATGAAGTAAATGACCAAAATTCAGATAAAAACAAAAACAAATTTGTATGAAAATGTGTTTTTGTACTCATGCATTGAAAACTGTTGATTTGCGTTACCTTAACAACATCCGAAACTTCTATTTTCCGCATTGTAACCAGAAAATCTTACGGGAAATTTTGCAAAAATCACTCCTATTTCTAAGATATCTATTAAAAAACTGTATTTATAATAAAAAGGTATAGTTTTTCAAACTTTACTTTTCCTAATAATAATTATAAAAAGTGGTAAATTATTGAATGAAATTTAATTTTTAAGTATAAATTTAGTGCATTTCATTAATACAGTTGGTAACACATTCTGTCTGATTTGACAGCAGAAACCTATGAAACGTCAAACATAACCATTAAAAATAATATAAATAATTAATTAATAGTTTTAAACTTTTCGTACAAAAAATATTGTACATACTTCTTGCGTGAACTTGGTTCCCGGATTCATTCTATGGTGACACTTGCAAGCTCGTGCCGCCAAACACTTATTCGTGAACCAGTCGTTCCCGCACTTGGTATGTAAATAACTATTAATTAATTAGAACAACGTTTAGGCTCTATTGTGGGTTCTTTTCCTGTTTGATTTTATAAATTTAATTTTATTTTGTGTTTAAGATTTGTGTCACCAATTTTTTTGTATTTAAATCTAAAATGAAGAGATAAACATGAACGGATTATAAAACTGCTGTATTTATTGATCTTAATTATTAATTTGATTTTGTTTTAAAATTAAGTATATTTTTTTTCAACAAATATCTTTCTAATCCAAAACTTAATCACATCTTTTTTAAAGAATTTATGTACATATGTTTTGAAACAACGAATTAAAAAATTAAAAAACATTAAAGAACTGTGCATTTATTTTTATTAACTAATATAAATACATAATATAACATCAAATAGGAACTTTTTTAAATTAATAATTAAATATCTAAAAAATCAATGAAATATAAATAATTTATTTTGATTTTTTCCTTTTAGAAATTTTAACCTTCTTCTTTTTCGCCAATAAATTAGATCTCGTCCATTGTCCAAGTTTATTTGTATCATCATCTTTATCAATATTCTTTATTTTTTGCTGCGTGCAAAGAAGCACTGCTTCATAAAACTCAAGGAAAGATAATTTATAATCTAAATTTACAATATCATTATCAACTTGAAATATACGAATGCTTTCGAAAATTTTTAAAATAGTTTTTGGTCCTAGTTCTCGGAGAAAAAATAATTTATCTATATATAAATCATGAGAGTATGCCCTTATTGGTCTTTCTGGAGGTTGACCTATCTCTCTAGGCTCTAAAATATGTTTTTAAATATTTTTAATTTATGATAAACTCAAAATAATTATTTAAATATTACCAACTGAATAAGTCATTGTATCTCCAACCGGAAAAATATTTTTTCCCATTTTAATATTTGGAGGAACATAATTACGTTTAGCACGAAAAATCATTGGTGGTCTTTTATTCCTTATTGTACAGGAATTTTTTATAAAATCAAGTACAGTATGAGGTTCTCCAATCGATTTGTACCATTCATATGCCGCTTGTATCGGAATTACATCTTTATACTCAAACAATGCAGTGCCTATAATCATTCATTCTAAAAAACTATTAAAAAAAATTGATTTAAACTAAACTAACCTCTATGATGTCCAATTTTAGGAAGAAAATCTGTTGTCATAAATTTTTCAAAACAAGCGCTTAAAATGCCTCTTCGTACACAATGAAGGCATTCATTAACGTACAATGTAACAGATACTTGAAGCAAACTAGTCAAAAACTGCCAAAAATATATAATTTCAAACGGATTATGCTTTTCTAGTAATGTTAATGATGAATGTTTCATTAACAATAAATCAGACTCTATTAAAGAAATGCCTTTATTTGGTAATCCAATATCTCTATATAATTGCCACAAGAATATTCTTATTAACCATGCTTCTGACTTATCAAACTTAACTTTCTCCCTATCGTAAATAGTTCCAATAAGAGCATAATTATCGTAACATTGTTTCAAATCTTTCACATATAGCATAATTGTTTTTCTAAGTTGCTTTTCTTCATTTCCTTTCATATCAAATTTTTCTGTTTGTAAATTTTTTTTCGTGTCAGTAAACTTTTTTTGACATTTCTGCGGAAGTAATTGAGGCCAAATTTGAAGCATCTCAAATATATGATCGCTGAAATTTTTATTTGAAATTATATAATTTTTGTATATGTTCTAGTTAACTGTTAACTTAGATAATGTGTACAATCACTTGTAAATGCATATACTAAGGGGGGATATTTGAGGTTTTTTACTATATTGTTGCATGTATTTTAATTATTATAACAAGAATTTTTGAAGCAACAATATTAATATTAGTAGCCGTGGTACCCTTTGGCATCAGACACCACCAAATAAGGCACCTCCATGGGTGCCACTCGTGATCAGTCTTTAAGCAATGTAAAACAAAATCGTTTAAATTTCTTTAACTATATTATATTGACTATCCTGAAGCAAAGAATTGATTGAAAATTTTTAAAAAAATGCTAAAATGGTAGCAGTTTGAAAAAAAAATGCTATAAATTTGTTTATAAAAAATCGAAAAATCAAAATATCAAAAATACAACCTATTTTTCTAATAGTGAATAAAAAAATATTGTATTATATTTTATACAATTCTCATGGATTTGTTGGCCATAGAATACCAAGTACACATTAATTGTAACATATTTACTTACGAAGGAAAATTTTCCTTGTCCTCATCACTAGCTGCGTTATATTTCTTAATAACATCCGCGATAAATATATCCAAAACAATTTTTTCACAAGGAGTATCAACAGATAAGCTAAAATTATGCGAATAAGTAATATCAGGTTTAGGAAACATCATTTCATATATATTATGATTAGCCAAAAATTCTTTTCGATATTGAGAATATTCTCCTGCTGATAAATTTTCATTTTTGAGTTTTAATGTTTCGACAGTTTTTGTTACAGTCGAATTTTGTACATTTGGTACTTCATCATCTAATTCTTGTGAACTTTGAAAAGAAATATTTTGTTCATGTTCAAAACAATCAGTTTTTGGTACTTTAGTATAATTTGATCCAAAAACTGGTCTATCATTTATAAATAGAGGATCACCGTTTATTATTCTACCATTATCACAAATTATCATTCCAGCACCATTTTTCATATTATTAATGTAATTACCGGCATAACGACAACCACCTTTCCTGCCGAAATTTCTTATTCCTATGAAACCAAATTTTTATGAGTTATTTAAATAATTTGAAATTTGATATTTAATTTTACCGAGACCATGCATAACATCATTTTTCCACATTCCTTCATATTTATTTTCAATCGGTACTGAAAATGTTGCATTATAAAATGCTTTCCAAATATATTCTCCATAGCCCTCTCTTTTTCCATTGACCCATTCTCCTGCGTAGTACTAAAATATAAATTTTAGTATGATTTTTTAGTATTGAAAAAATATACTCACATCTTTGTTGCTCATAATGGCAACCCCATATCCGTGTCGTTTTCCATTTTTCCAATTTCCTTCGTACATTGCTCCGCTGGTATAATATCTGATACCATATCCATGCATTTTATTACTTTCCCATGTACCCTCATACCAATTATTTGGTTCAAATACTTGCAAACCTTTACCATGTTTCTTTCCAATTTTCCACTCTCCAGTGTACATTCCAGGGCAATCATATGGATATTCAACACCAACTCCATGAGCATAACCTTTGAAGAATTCTCCTTCATAAATTGTTTTCTCTGGATATTCAAAACGACCCTTTCCAGTCATTTCTCCATCGACAAAATTACCCTGTTACAATTTATATTTTAATTGCAATACAATAAAATTACATGAGTTTTCAAATAATCCATGATAACTCAAAAAGTATTTTAAATTTTCTAAATAATTAAAAGAGATTGTACAAGGTGCATAGTTTTATCTAAATATCCCTAAAATTATATATTATATAACTCACATTTTAATTTAAACTATAAAAATTCTTTAAATTGATGCTTTATCAAAAGTATGAAATTTTCAAATTGTTTTGAAAAACCTTAAACAGCAAAAATTATGTTACAACAACCACAAAGATGGTACATTTTAGAAGATCACAGAATTAGAAGCAAGCTTTCATTATTTTTTAAATATATGATTGTAACAAAAGCAGTTCGCTTCAAATTAGGAGCTCAGCTTGAATTTATATCACCTCAACTATTCAAGGTCTTTTCAAACAAAATTTTTAAAATTGATGTTATGAATAAAGTTTAGGCTAAAGAAAGATGGATAGAAAACAGAGTTTCGCTACTGGCTTTATTATTAAAACCTTCTCTTCTTTCCAGGAAAAAATCTGTATAATCTCTGTTACCTATTTATTATTTCTAAAATTATTACTATATAAACTGAACCATCTTGCCAAGTAAATTTTCCTTGTCCATGCATTTTTTTTCTATACATATGTCCAGTATAACTATTTCCATTTACATATTTAATTGACACAGTTTCATAAACAGGTTCTATTATCCACTTATCCCTTATTGCTTTTGTATGTGAAAACTTCCTATTGCGCGTTTTTTTCCATGTTCTTGAACTTGATTTATATTTTTTATATTTTTTCTGAGCCGTCAAGCTTCTGCATTCTAATGAAACATTTTAAAAATTATTAAGTTTCAATTACATTCTATAAACATTTATTTATTTTCTATTTTATATTGTCTTCGTTAGAAATCTTATACTTTTTCTTAAAATACATAATTTGAAATTTAAAATAATTCAAATGTTGATATAAATGAACTATTATTCGAGTGAGAAAGTATTCAAAGTTTGAAATTGTGTATAAAAAATAAATAATAATTAAACAATAGATTTATATTTATTAACATTTAAAATTAGACTATTACTGGAAATGTAATTTTTAACTTAAAATATTTTAAATTACTAATATATATATTTACTTGAAAGCAAACGCCTTTTTGAAAAGGTAACATCAGGTTTTTTGTACTTGATTGATAATCTAAATGATTTTTTTATTTCCGAAATCTTCAGCTCTTCTTCTTCTACTATTTCTTCTTCTAGTTCTGGTTCTTCAATCTCTTGCTTATACGGTACATATGGATGACATTTTATTATTTTGCTAGTTGACGGGATAGACTCAGTTGATTCATCAACATATGGTTCTGTTTTCTTAATTATTTCATTTAACATCGAATTATAAAAATAGAAAATAAGTTCTTTTTCATAATTTACGTCTTTTATTTCTTCTTCAACAGATTCTCCATTTTCTGCTGAATCTCTAGTGAAATCTTTTTCAGAGTGGATTTCACTGCTATGTCTGAATTTAAGGATTGATTCAGGATTCATTATGACTTAACAAGAAAAATTATATCAATTTTATTGATAATATATTTTGTTTTATACGCCTACGTATTTAAATAATTTTCTTTAAATTTGTCACTTTAAAAGTTGGCTTATATTAAAAAAAATGTATAATTTTTTATTTGCATTTATTTTTTAAGCATGCTTATAGCCAACTCATATTCTTTTAATTTTCAAATCATTTTAAATAATTTTTAAAGAATTGTTTGTGTTCAAGCAAAATATAAGCAATTAGAAACTTTATCTTTAAAATAAAAAAGAGATACATGGTGGAAGATATAGTAAAATTAATGAAAGAAGGAAAAAAAATAGAATAAGAACATAAAAACATTAAACGAAGTTCGAATATACAAAAATGAAAGAACAACCGGCAAAATCCTAGAAGATTTTACAAAATTTGGAAATTGTTATTAACAGAAACTCACAATAAAGCAAATTTTATTTATATAAAGAAAAAAAAAAGAAAATAAACTTTTCAAGATTAGACTTTTATTTATTTAGCCGAAAACAATTTTGTTTAAGCATAGTTTTTGATAATTTGAACTGATCTTATAGATTTCAAATTATAATTTTATTTTTATTTAATTAGGTAATACTAATCATCCAACACAGAGATATAAATCTAAATGTTACTATAAACAAATTAAACTTAATAAGACAACTAATTTTAATATTAAACTTGACAAAGATTCAGGGTCTTTTTCTGTCTGCATATTAGTCTTAAAAAAAACTTGAAAACTTTTTTATTTAATATTTTGAATACAATAACGTATAAATAGAATAAAATTCCATCTTTTATTATAATATTCATATAATTCAGCAACAAAGCAAGTATCCTCAGAACGTCATTTTGAAAATTAATTTTATATTTCGTTCCTGTTCAAACACTGTTATCGCATCGCGCGTCTACATAGAATTACAAACATGTCATCATCATGTGCGTGTCACGTGGTGTCACAATGATGAACCTCAAGCGACGTGTAATCTTCGTCAAAAGAGATGAACACAATGTGTATACATGAATGATAAAAAAAACAACGCTACTCAGATTCGATTGTACTCATTTAAAAAGACAATTTTGTTTTAATTATTTTTCAAGCTTATATTATAAAATGATTATATTTACAAGAAAAAATTGCAGTATTTTCAAACAAAAAAAAACAAAATGACGTTTATTTGACTAGAACAATCATTGAATTTTGAAAATTAAATAAAGAACGAAAAAAAAAAAAATGAAATATTCAACGATTTAGATTGACCATGAGCTAACAAAATTTGTTCAAGTGTAGAATTGTGCATTTCATGCATTGATTTTGACACCAGAGACGAATTAAGTAAAATTATTTACTAGAAAATGTATTATTTATACTTAATGCTTAATCCATTCTAAGCCGATAATGCATTGTTAGTTTCATATAATACAATATCTATCTGTTGTTTGGAAATGGCAATAAATATCAAGAATTAAACAAAGCTTCTCATAATCAATATTATTTCATTTGCTTTTGTGAAAATAATTATCAATTTCAATAATTTATGTATTATACATACATAAAATTAACAAACAAAAAAATATCCATTCTAAACATTTTCCGGACTATACTTTCTCTAGCTCCAACCAAAAATTTTAAAAAAATCTGATTAAAGTTTGTCAGATATGTATTTTAATACAAAAACTTCATATTACCTTATTAAACACTAGTGTATAATAATACCTTAGAGTTGCGAAGAAATCAACCATTTTAGATTTTAAATTTTTTTAAAGAATATTATGAATCCTTTAATAGCAATAAAGAAACACTATGCTCATTAATTCGAATCATAATTTAATTTTTCTAAATAATTAATTTTAAAATATTTATAAATTTATGGATACTAAAGATATATTTCTAACATTTATTAGTTTTTAACAAATAAATTATTATTAGGTTACAATTTTTAATTTACTCTTTCGAGAAAGATATTTTGAATAATATTGTATTTGGCATATAAAACTGATTGTAAAATGTTAATTATTCAATTGATATAAAATATGAAATTAATATGTGGGATTAATAATAAAAGCTGGAAGTTTTAACGGCTGATGTTTGGTTTAAATATAATTCCGTCCCTGGTATAGTGGCGATAAATGTGCGTCGATGTGCGTGATCCATGCGGTAAACGAAAAACGTTCAGCGGCCATTTGTGTATTCATGCGCAACGCGCCAACAACTAGAAAGGTTTTACAGGTCGATTGTAAAAGGAAATGCATTTCAATGGCAGAGGATTGGAAATCATATTCAATGCAAATGTGAATCAATATCGAACTGTGCTCCCCATAATACCGCTGACACATTCCGATAGGCACATTCTTCTTCTTTCCTTTCTATAGGTATTTTTGCTCATCTTTGACGACTACGTGAAATTTTTGTCGCTCACACTCTCTCACTCTCACTCATTCCCGTCGCTGTATTATTCTAAATGGTGTCACATCGTTTTATGCTTTTTGTATTTTATTCGTAAAATCAACTGTAATCAAGTAAAGTTTTAAATTTTTAAAAGTTAAACTCGAAATCATACTGTTCCCTACTAGAATAATCAAATTTAAATCTTTCAACGCGATATATATATTTTTTACAATTACTTCTATAAAAATTCTTTTTTATTATAAAATAGATATTTGCTTAAATTGTTTCAATTAATTTAAATAAATTCAATTGTATTCAATGAACACTTTTTTGCAAACTTCAAAAATTGGACAAACTTAAAATAAATCTATGATTATCCATAAACGAATTTCATTGACTTGGACTGTTTCGTTTTTTGATAATTTCTGAAGATATTAGTTAAACCTAATGGGAGCTATTTTTAAAGTATTTTTAACAATTTTTTTTATAATTTATATTTTAATAAAAAGTAAGATTATACATCAGCGATAGTTGCCGATGTTAGATATAAAACTCGCTTTTCAGAAATGTATTTCTTCTAAAACTCTTTATAATTTAATGTATACTTTATATTATTCAAAAAATAGGTTGATTTTGCAGAAAAAATCTAATTATTTATTAGAGATTTTTATTAATTGTAATTTATACTATCTAAGAAATGAATCAATGCTGAAGAAAAAGTAAAGTAACCTATACATCAGTAATTTTGAACAAATAACTGTAATAATTATCTTATAAAAATGTAGAATCTGATGCGTTTTAAAATATAATTATATTTATGTATTTATGTATTAATAAAATTAATGAAATCAAAATCTGAACAAATATAAAAATAATGAATAAAACGAAGTAGAGACACCTTCAAAAAGTACTTTTTGCAAACATCAAACGCCGCCAAAATTCATTGCTTATTTACAAACATGTGAGAATACGAGTGTCGCATCGCTGTACCGCATAGCATAGAAAGCATCAGGACGCAGAGCGCCGCGATGCCACAACACCGCAAACAGCAGCACAGCGATTATGGCCATCCTTTACCCTGACAGTATCGTTACATTTTTATTGGAGACTTGTACGAAGTACGGACCTCGTTTCATTTATGGTGTTAGTGACAGAAATTCTTGAAACGATATCATATTTCTGAGCATTATGTAAAAATGTGTGCAATATACTTTTCCCTATTATTGTTATGTGTTAGTGTTAAACTTCACCATGTTACGAATGAAGATAAATTACTTTATATATTTTTCTTTAAAAGGTTTTACTATTACATTTCTTACTAAATGAAATACACACACATTAATAGAAATTAAACCAGTTAACCTTAAAACGGGTTCTCGTATTAACGTGAATTTGTTACTTTCACGAAAGAAGGTATGAGCTTACAAGCTACAATTTATCATTTGGTATTAATTCAAAGTCGTGCGGTGAGCGCTTATCTTTAGTCGGATGTGTCTGATGTGTCGAATATGGTCAATTTACTAAAGCAACTAAACTATTACTCCAGTATAACCGAAGACCTTAAATTCGAAACGATTCTAAGATATTAATAAAAAACGAATTTTTATGAATATCAAAAATTTTAATAAATAAACTATAATATAAAATAATAATTGCCAACAATCTTATATTCTTTTAATGGTAAATATTGTTACACTTGGAACAGACATATTATATGGATAAATCTTAATTTTGAAATTTTATATTCCTTTGATTTTATGGCCTTATCTATTTTACCCAGATCTGGTGCACATTATTTTACTTTCCGAATCGTATATTATTTTACCAACTTAAAAAATTTAATAAAACCAAAGTGTGGCGTCCTGTAAATATATCAACTTATCAAAGGAAAATAAAATACTTTCATAATACAGTTTTTTTTTAAATAAATCCCAACATTTAAATATTTTATCAGATTTCTAAGTAAACTATTTCCTAAATTTTGTCAAATATATTTTTTTTTCATTTTATTTGGACAATTAGTGCAAAAAAAATTCAATTGCTATACATAATTATTGATCACCGTAGCATTTTTTTCAAGAATTGAAACTGTATTTATTTTTAATCATTTTTTAAGTTTAAAGAAGTAAATTACTGTCATTTTATTTAAATTTCATGTCAAATAATTTTATTACAAATTAATTTGAAACTACACAATTATTTTTTAAAATTATTTATAAAATATTATGTCGTCCTACTTTGTCTATATATAGCGCCAATTGCATAAAGTACCAATTAATTTAATAGACAATTAATAAAATATAACCAATTACTATTCTATTTAATTTGTATTAAAATTATTAATAACAAATATAACGATACGACATTATTCAAAATATACCATCATCACTTCTTGCCGCTACTCCTATACGAGAATTTTAGGAGTGCACCAGATACAACTCGTAAAATTTGACTGGAAACACGGTCTTAATTGAAGGTCGTATAGTTAACCCTACACTTCAGCAGAAAGTTATCTCTAGTATTTTAGCCAAGTAGTCAGTTTTTAAAGATTGAGTGTAACTTATGGCCCTTGAAAATGTCACTTAAATTTAACGACGATGATTGGAAAGTTTTAAAATAAAAATATAATTAATTTCATAATTGCTGAATGATCTTTAATTATAGTCAATGAATACTGAAAATCTATTAATAGTAACTGTAACCTTTACACATTAGAACCAAATTTCCGGTCGAATTGAACTCCTAATTTACTAAACACATATGGAATGCATTGAAAGCTGACCTATAGTTAGAAATGTGCCCGAACTAACCTTATACTAAAACAGGATATATCACGTTTCTTGTATAAGTAGTAAATTTCAGTTTGGAAAACAATATATAACAAAATATAATCTATTATTGTGATTATTTTATCTTTAAATATTCATATATAGTATCAACAAATTTTAATAACCGTATATAAAAAATGTAATATTAAATTAAATGTTTATATTTCCACAGAAGAAAACATAAATATTTTAAAATATTTAATAAAATATAAAGTTTATTCCGTTGAATATTAAATAAGCTAATGTACTTATATAGTTATTTTTATATATTTAAAATATGTGTTATTTTTATAATTATAATGAATCAAAACAAAATTTCGTACATTAATCATAATCATCTAAATGAAACAAGTAAAACTAGTTCGCGTAACCGCCATTAATAAGCATGGCATCAAATAACATGTCGGTAGGTTTATGATAAATTATACTTAACCACGAAATTGATTTTATTTTAATGAAAACAGTATGTTATTTTATTTTACTGATTCGAGTTTGTTAATATGAATATTTTAGTCTTTTATTTGAGATATCAAATGCATTATAATGCCTAAAACAAATATTTAATAAAAACAAAATAATTATCGTTAATAGAAGTTTCTATAGAGATAAAATTTAGCAGTGATGCGAAACGAACTGGAAATTTCCCCTTCGTACATGTCGCAAATGTATCAAATTAGCACCCTCTTCCTTATTGGATTAATGAAGTTAGGGATATTTAATTTTCACTAGACGTGTTTGATATGCTTTACTTAGTAGGATTCAGATTAGACATGTCTAACATTTTAGCAGTTTTCGATGTGTATTTAATTAATTTAGTAATTAATAAAAACTAGAAAAATTTAACAAAATTAAAAAAAAATTAAATATATATTTTTTTAAATGCTTAAACGAATTTCGGTACAATTTCATGGAATTAATTTATTATTATTTGTTATTAACACAGTAAAGGCTAGTAATAAAATTCTTATTTCACTCGTGAAACTGTATTCACAACATTACTATCTAAAATGTTGTTTTTAAAGACCTTGAAGCAGCTAGTGGTAGTAAGGATTTGAGTTAAGTTCAGAATATAAAGTCTAGATAAATCTGGATAAATGTTGAAAGAGGTGGTTGAAAAAAGTAACACTAATTTATTTCGAGCCTTCGGAACTCGTGATTCTTTATTGATATTAAATTTGCTAACCTGGAAGCAAGAATGATTAGAATATCATCACTTTATTCAAGCGTTAAAATGATAATTTTAGAATGCTGAAGTTATCACGCTGAAGTTTAAAGAAAGTCTATAATATTATCACTTCCAAGTGGTAAATGATAATTTAATTGTGATATGATCACTTTTAAATTTTAAGAATGTATATGTTTTAAATATTTTTGATAACTGTTTGGGGTACAGAATGTAACGCACCCCACTCCACTAACTACCCCTTCCATAAGGAGGTAGATTCATCTTCTCTTAAGTGAGAACTCAACCACTCACTAAGTCACACTCAGTAGGTACCTGTAAATTTCATTTAAAATTATGATTAATTCAAATCAGACTACTGGCTGTTTAGCGTTAATTTAAACTAATTTATAGTGTTTTAGCTTTAGTTAGAATAAAATATTTAGTTTTAAATTAACTATGAAATATTTTGATAATATGAGCCTTATTCTTGTTTTTTTGGAAAGTAGCTCTTTTAATTGTTCTTAATTATTTCTTTTAATCAAAGACATTAATATCAATTTAACAAATTAAATTTAGGATATAGTATTTACAATTTTCTCAAAACATAGTTTTTATTTTTGTAAATAGTTCTTAAGAACTTGTGTTGCCATATTTTATTTATTTTTTGTTTATTGAATATTAATAATTAGAAGAAAAATTTTTCAATTATTAATAATATATGTAATTAAAGTATCTGTTAACATATTTTTTTAACTATATTATCTTTTCTTATCATATTATAACTCTTTTTAATAACGGAGATTTTGTTTATAGAAATATTTTATATTTAAAGTAGTTAAAATTTCTTCATATATTTTAAATAGTTTTCAACTTTAAATGATCTTTAAGAAAGGTTTCAATACTCAAAATATAAAATATTGGTGTTCATACTTGAAAATGTGAATTTCAGTTAAATTTCAGTATTCTTTTAACAAATTTATAATGTAATAATTCAAAAGAGCTTTTATTTTCTTTTCATTCTTCTCTTTATGTATTTAATATTGAAATATTTAATTCTTGATATAAAAGTTGAATAAAGTTAAGTTTAAAATCAATTTAAAATAGCTATTTAAAAGATAAAAGAGTCATATATTAATAACAAGATATAATATCTTATTTGAAGTTTAAAATTGTTTTAGAACGTAACACGATTCTTCCATTACATTAAACCGCATGAAGAAAACGATTTTAAAAATCTCTCAACACAAAGGGCCTTAATGAATAAAAACAAAAAAGAAAAACAAAATGACAATAAGACGACAAACACGAACGTCATCTCATAACATGAAGCCAAGTAGCAGCTAGCAGCTAGCATCACAACCAACAACATCATGAGAAAAACTTAAAGGTGATTTTTTTCTTTGCGTAAAAAATGTAAATTTGAAAGCAGCATAACACAGAAACACAACGTGCTACTAAAGGACAGCAACAATGACGACGTAAAGCGAATTTCGCGTTTAAAATTGCGGCTGATGTTGTTACTTAAACTAGTTATAAAGGGATTTCATATTCTTTATGACGGACAAGTGTACCGTAAATTTTATATCTACCTTATGCCGGAATATACATCATTATATGAAATACTAGTAAAAAACTTTATAACCATATTTGTTATAATATGGTTTTATATGTTGTTGATGACTTTTATAATAAAATTATTCCTGGCTTTTTAATTTTTTAAGCCAGCTTATTATATTTTGTATATTAAATTTACTTTTAGCTTGCCCCTTTTAAATTTAATCAGTATATAAACATACATATATATTTGTTTATTACATCAAATTTACAACTTTTTAATTTATTTTTAAATATATATATATATATATANTTTAAAACAAAATATACAGATTTAAACTCTCCTTAATATATGAAGAATGAATAGTCTTAAAAATTGTTTAATATGATGCTCTTTCTAATATTTAAATTATTAATACTATTTATTTGTGAAAGATAATTATTTAAGAGGGGACCCCGCCCTGACAGCTCTAAAAACCAGCGATATTCAGGAATTTTTTTATTAATAAATAACAATCGAATCATTTGAGAATTTTTACTATAATGTTTGTTGTACGTATTTTAGTTACTATTACAAAAAATTTTGAACCAAAAATATTAATATTTGGAGCCGTGGAAGTCTTCGGCGTCAGGCCCCTCCATGAGTGCCAGTCGCCACCAGTCCTTAAAGAATTTCTACTTTCTCTCTTTAAATTATTCAAAAACAGAAAATAAAAGACATGAAACTATTTTTTGATCTTTCTTCCATTCGCTAAAACAACTACTCACAACATAACTTCCTAAATTTGAAAAATCTTGAATTGGCTTAATAAGTTTATATTTTGAAGCAAGTTATCCAAATAATATCATTTTTATTTCAAATAAGAGAGAGCCTACTTATAATATTGAACCTAATCATACTACCAGCTGTTTAGGTGTCATTCAGGATAATTCTAGACTTTCGCACCCTTGATTCTATAAAGAATTTTAATTTAAATTTATTTATTTAGTTTAGCATTTCGGTAATTCCATCTATTTCTAGTAATATATGTTATATCTATGATCAATATTCTTGAAACTGTTCTTTATAATAACTAATAATTTAAAAGCAGTGAAAAAAACAAATTAAATTTGATACTTATAAAAATAATATTATTAGATTGAATATAAGTATTATCCATAATAGTGTTTTTTATAAATTTCCATGTTACAATATTTTGCAATTTAAGAAAAATTTGGAATTTCATATATTGTGAGAGACATTTATATATTCTATATAATTTATGTGACACGAGTCCATTACGGTTTATCGTAACCAATATTACACCATTTACCGTTCAAATATGGAAATCGTATCCGCCACATAGTTTATCTGTTATTGCTGCTTCGCTGGAGAGAAACACAAGATCTCAAATAAAATTTTATGCGAAAAGTTTCTTTAGTTTTTACTACACTCGCCGCCTCTATTTCCAGACTTTTTTGCGATTATTTGAAGCCCAACTTTAATACCCATGCAAACATTCACCTTACATAAAACACAGAAGAAGAAACTATTAAATATAACCTACAATGTGTGGCTTTATGTCCGCGAAACTTCTATACAACTATTCTCATATATTATTTTATTTATTTTACTCTCGAAAATGCTATTTATTTACATCGTATCTACTTTTACGTTTTATTATTCTTTTTTATATTTATCACCAAATTTATCTTTTATTATTAGTGTTACAATGTCATTCAATAAATTAAATATATCACTCAGCTTTTTCAATTATATTTTTCCTTTTTGTTTTATGCGCATTTCTGCTTTCACACTATCAACATATATACAGAATACTTATTTTTTTTTTATCTTCGAGCGGTCGCGACGGATCGAACCGAACCTACTTTATATATTATTTTTATTCATAAAATTATTCATTATTATTAAATATATTTTCTATCTCTAGTAGCCTCTCATAAGTTCACTTTGCACACAAATAACAATATTTCTCTTTTCTCAGTGCATCTTGTGGCGCATATATAGCTTTTGTTCCAGAAGTGACGTAGGTGTCGAAAAGATTAAATTTTATTTATTTATATTCGATGTTAAGCTAATAATATTCCATAATTTAAAACTTTTACCATATAGTTTCAAAACTATTTCTTGTAATAACTTTTATGATGGCATTAAAAACAATAAATATTTTCTAAAAAAGTTAAACTCGAGACATATAAAACATATGCAAAGGTTATAATAAATTTAATTAGTGAATAAATATTTTTCTCTTCATAATATTATAAAGAAAAAACTAAAATATATTGGGGAGAAGGATATGTGATATCTCCAGTCAAAGAAACTACTTTTTTGTAATTAATTTTAAATTTATGAATATATAAGTAAATACTATAATTGCTTTATATATTATATGTTTAGAAACAATATATAATAATTTTTTTTGTGCATTATCAGTTAATTCCATAATATTCTATGTTTTAAATATTTTTTTATATGTATTGTTTTGTTTTTTAATATATTCAGGATTTTTGGCATCCCTAATTTTAAAGCTTTTAAATGATTTTACTATAAAAATACCAAATTGAATAATTGATTTATTTATATAAAATATTTCATCAAATGCCGATTCATTCATTTGTTAATTTTATTTAAAGATTTGTTTTTAATTAGCCTAAAAATAAAGTTAATATCTCATTTAACATTTTATTTAATTTAATCTGTCTGAATTATGTGAATAATGGTATAATTCACTTAACTATAGAAATATGTGTCAAAAATATGAAAATATCAACAGAATGTAAAAAAAACAATAATTACACGATTTGCAACAAATTGAACAAAACAAAAACAGTCGAAAAAGCATAAATAAACTGTCAAAGCATGAAAAAGCAAATATCGTTGAAAAAGTATATAAAAACTTGGTCAATAAATATTCAGCGACGACACCGTACAAAAATTATTGCAATTTGGTGAAGTGTACAGTAATGCCAACATTATATAGAGTATATAACAAAACCATATGTAAACATCGGTGTCCGCTTTGTTGTAACTGCGAGGATTACTGTAAAACCAGAACAACAGTAATTAGTATGAATATTTAATATTATTTCGCGCTTTCGGTCTGTCGATTACGTTCGATTATTATTGAGGTAGAAATACAATTGCTTATTTTTGTACTGTTTCATAATTTCAGTGTGCTTTCCTACCAATATGGATATTGTCAATGGAATCATTACAAATATAAAATAAATTCCAATTTTATTTGTTGTGGTTAATCATCCGTTTATAAATTTCATTCATTTATAATTCCTTTTATAGTTCTTTGCGTAACTATATATGCTTTTCATTTTAACGTATTATTGTAAGTTAATCCACAGAATTTCTATTGTTTTAATTATTATTACCTTACAACTATATATAATAGATTTGTAATTACCATTCAATTATTCTTAAACTCTTTTTTATTGTTTTTCTAATTTGTATAAATATAAATAAATCCTGCTACCACGCCAATAAACAAACATTTTCAATAGGTTATAAAATATATTTATTTCTATTGTTATACCTCAATAAGCTAAAGTGAAGAAGAAAAGATTAAAAAGTTAAAAAAACTAATTATTTAATAAAAAAAACCACAGAAATAAAAATAGAAATATTTAATTAATTGTTCATCTTAAAAAACAAAATATGAAACATTATTAAGACTATTGAAAGAAAATATAAAAATTATTATTATAAAATTCTTAAAATAGAAAAACAAAACAAAAACACAGACAAATAAGAAATCAATTGAAGTAAAAACTGCAAACATATAAAAAAANCTTAAAAAACAAAATATGAAACATTATTAAGACTATTGAAAGAAAATATAAAAATTATTATTATAAAATTCTTAAAATAGAAAAACAAAACAAAAACACAGACAAATAAGAAATCAATTGAAGTAAAAACTGCAAACATATAAAAAAAATCGATGTAAATTACATTTTTATTCTGAATGCAACAAAACATTATTATTATTCTAAATTTCTGTATAAATATACAACATTTAATAATCAAATATTGTTGAAAGTAAGTTAGAAGCTATTTCCTATATTTATTTTCGAGATAATCGCCCAAAATACCATAAAAGAGCAAGATAATAAAGAAACTAATATTTTAAAAGTATTTATTTCACAGCTTATGAAAGAAATTATTGGAAAATTTCTATATAACACTGCTGTAAACATGAAAAGAAAATTATTAGTTAACGAAAAAGAAGATGCAAATGATTTATCCGTACTTAATATTAACTAAATAAGTAGGAAATAAAATTATAAAATATTTTGCTTTAGTTCCAAATATGAAGACTTACCAGCTGCTGATAACGTTAACCATTTTATTTATAAAAGAGCTATATAACGCAAAACATATAAATTATAGCAGATATAAATGAATATATTA
>NEEE01001898.1:2398-15028 GCA_002278615.1 Pogonus chalceus
AATTTTTTACAGATGTTTACTTGTATTTCCATTCTTAAATATTATAAAAAGTACAAGAATAAAGAAAAAAACTCATATCGAATGCAATGAAACAAAACTAAGAGGTGCTGCAGTTTCACAGTGCCAACACAGTATATAACAATAAAAATAATATTAAGAATATTTTATTTATAAATTTTTATTTACAATATACATTTATCACATAAATAATAATAATTATTAAACTATAAACATGAATATATCAAAAAAAAAAACTTTTAATCGAAATTGAAAACTAACTCTAAAATAAATTTTCTATGAAAATAAAATCTAAATCTTGATTTTTTTTAATAGTTATGACATCAGTCTTTGATGTTTAAATGTCTTTTTTAGGTAACATAAAATGTCTTGGCAAGGATATATAATAATATCAAATTTACAGAACAGGGCAGTACAATTATATTTATTTTAAAATTAAGTAGTTCTATGCCTAAATGGAATATTTTCAGTAGGTTATATAATTTTCCAACGCCATATTGATTATAGTTTATTCATTTGTTTGGATTTTAAAAATGGCGGTTTACATTCTACTATTGACATTATTAACATTTTTTCTATTGTTCCTTGCTTGTAATTGTAAGGAATTTCTATGATTTATTTCCTCATCGCTGACAAAAGCATCATTAACTTGTCCTCTATCAAAAACTTCATGTACAGACAAAGCAGTTGAATTACGGTGAGTCCTTCCTTGTGCACCGTTCATTAATTTCCCATAATCCGCGTTCGCGCCTAATGTTTGCATTTGGGATTTTCTTCGTTCAGCTAACACAGTATTTCTTCGATTTTCTAACGCTTTTATTGTCTCCCGTTTCATTGTTATCCTTCTAGCTAAAATTGGTGTACCAGGATCCTGTCCATTCTGGTTTAATTTGAAGAAACGACGTTTGAAAGCAACATCCAAAGTTCCAATTTGGCGTTTTCGTTGCGCGGCTCTTTCCAATCTATGAATTGTTTTGCGTCTGTCAATTCGATCTGGACCTGATTCAGAATCGTTATCGTCATCTGGATCGTCGATCCCTCGCAGCTGCTGCATTTGTTTTACAATATCCACCGCGTGTTTATCCAGCAAAGCATTTGGAGATAAATCTTCCGCCTATTAACAATTTATATAATTAATTTAAGTTTTGAATTGTTTAAATAAAGTAACATACCTTTTTGGTGCAATAAAAGTTGAGCTCGGTGGATGCCAAAATATGGGATAGCGTACCGAAACGATGGAACAACATGGCGGTGAATTGGATTACCAAAATTAACGCGAAGAAAAATACAAACACTAAACCAATTGGTTCCAGTTGAAGATATTCTTTCGTGATGTGTACCTACATAAAACAAATTTATTATAGCGGATTTATTTTAAAATATGAACGAATCATTATGAACAAATCAAAAAATTTTGCTAATATAACTACGAAAGCAATATTTTTTGGTTTAATTTACAAAATGCACTTTATTGTGCATTTGAATAATAAATAAATGCTGTAAGGATTCATTATAATATTTAACAAATATTTTTGTGGATAAATAATTATAAAAAAAACTAATTGTAAGCTAAATATTAACTTGCGTTCCAATTTTAAATTTGGTTGTTTTTGATTATAAAAAAGTTAAGCTATACATCAGCTATTTTTAATGTTTAATTTTTTGCAAAATCCTCACTAAGTAAGGATAGATATTGGCCTGCACCCATCAGCATTGATTTCTCTATTAAATTTGTCAGAAACTAAGTTAGATATTAATAATGCAAATTCATTTCATAAATAATAACTACCTTAAAATTATTTGATTTGGAAAAAAAAGTAAGACTTTAGATAAGCGTTATTATTTTTCGCGAATTTCTTGGAAACTAAATTAAATTTTTTCCAGATTTTATCAGCAATAATTTTGCGATTTAATTTCGTATCATTCTATATAATTAATATTGTCTGAAAATTGGTCCATTTTGAAGAAAAAATTAGGAGTAAACTTCAACTAGTTTTGTATTTTTGTCCTATTTTTCAGAAACTGAATTTAAATTTCCTTAAAAAATTTCATTTTATTTTGAGCTGCATGAGAAACAATATCTTAAAACTGGTCAGTTTGAAGAAAACCGTAAAAATATATAGTCGTCGCCACAGAACAATGTACTTGCGTAATCAATGTACATTTACATAGTACCGTCTCGCGATCTGAAACGTTTTATGTGTTCCGGAAAATCCGTTGTACTTTTGCATAAATATGTAGAAGTAAAACATCTGCTTATTATTATGTAATTACATTGATTCATGGCGACGACTATACATCAGCTATTGTTGCTGATATTTAACATTTTTGTTTGTTTCTTGTCTGTATGTATATTTATCCACAAAAAATTGCTAAACAAGTTATAAAAACAAATACATTATAAACAAAACCATCACCATGGTTACACATAACACAAAACACAACACAAACAGAAAATTATCCGTAAAACAAAATAGATTTTAAAGTTTAAAGTTTAGTCACAATTCATGATAAAAAAAGCTGAAATGATAACAAATGCAAACAAAAAATATTTTGTTTATAAACGGAATTTAAAATAATCAAATAAACTCAATACGAAATTTCGAAATAAAAAAAAATCATACAAAAAAATAACAGCACCTTGTATATGTATATAAAATAAGTAAGTATAATTGCAAAATAAATAAAGTGGTATTATTCACATTATTAACAATAAAATATACAAAAGGAACACATGGGATATATAGGATATCTGCATCACTGGAACAGCTGAAAATTATAATATTACAGAGATCATTTGTATCGTTTTATGTGAATTTTTTATGATCCCTTGAAGGTTTATGAAACTGAAATCAATCGAAAGGATTGTGTATTATTTGTGTTTTTGAAGTTTCAAACGAGTTTTGAAGTTAGCTTTATTTTTTATTGTGTTTAAAAGCTAGGAATTTTATGGACATCCGTTGATTTATTTATGGAATAAAAGTGGATTTTTGTGGTAATTATTATTTATAATTATAAGGCAACATTTACATTTATACTGGTTCTTTTGTTTTATACAAAAATTCTAGTATAAATGAATTAGTTGGCAAACACCATAAGTGCATATAAAACAGTGAAAAGTGTTTATTTAACAAGTTTTGTCACTGAATACAGTTTTTTTGGAAATATTTAAATTGAAATAAAGAAGAATAAAATGATTAACTAATAAAAATAAAGTTTTAAATCAAATTTTGCGCGATAGATTGTTTATAATTAATTGCTACAATTAGTGTAATTTATTTTATAAATTTCATGTTGTTTAGAAATATATTTTTGAAGAAATTTTTATTTCTGTTGTATATGTTACAGTAAGAATATAAAAAACATAATTTTTATATACTTTGACTAAATAATTTAGTTAATATATGCATTAACTAGTGACTTTATACACTATCTAAGTTAACGCTTTAACTATACATACATAATAAGGCTTTAAAATAAGATTTCTGTGTCTTTGTGTGTATTTACCGAACGAAAATAAATTAAAAGCACTGCACAAGTGCAGCACCCTCTATTTATTAATAAATATAAAAAATAAAACAATATTTTTTTTTCGTTAACTATTAGAAAAATATACTGTTAATACATAACAATACTTGAATTATCAATTTGTATATACTTTGACTGATTAATTTAGTTAATGTATGAATTAACTAGTGGTTGTATGCATTATCTTAGTTAAAGGTTTAACTGTAACATATATAATATGTTAAAAAAAAAGAAGCATTTCTGTATCTCTGTATGTAATTTTGAAACGAAAATAAATTTAGAAGCACTGCAGAAATGCAGCACCCTCTATTTATAATCAAATATGAAAAATTTGTTCAACAGAAATATAATACAATATTTTTTTCATTTATTATTGGAAAAATAAAGTGTTAATACATGACAATGCATTACTAACCAATTTGTATATACTTTGACTGAATAATTTAGTTAATGTATGAATTTACTAGCGACTGTATTCATTACCTAAGTTAACGCTGTAACTGTATCATATATATTTCCAAAAAAGTAACATTTCTGTGTCTCTTTGTATGTTGATCAAACGAAAGTAAATTTAAGGCTAAACTCAGGTACCATTTTAGAAATCCCGTAAAAAATAAATAAAACTAAACTAAATTTAATTGTTATTAACCTAAAAATAATTTAAACTTTGAGATATTAGAACGCGTGAAATAAGCGATAAATTAGAAACACGGAAAGAATTTTTTATTATTTATTTGACGTTAATTTTTAAGTAGAAACCCAAGTATATATAAAGTGAAGAACTGATTCTGTATTCAGCAACAATGAAAAGTGTAATTGTTGATTAATATCACCAAAAAGTGAGGCATGCCATTTCCAAAGTAATCACAATGGAAACACATAAAAAATATTGAAGGTGCCACAGAATAATTAGTTCCCCTCCACTGGTATAAACGTATAAAAACACCAGGGACGATGATATTTATTATTTCTGTGAATACCTCAGATGTTTCCTCAATGTACGTAATATTTGTTCGGATGCCTAGCGGCCATTTAACATGGATCTGATCTTTGTTCAGTTGAAGTAAAAATACGATCAATACAAACAGTGCATTGAACATGAAGAAAGCAAACACGGATTTATTCCGTAATTCGATTAGATCAGCTGCGATCCTTGCCTGCCAGATGACGGCACACACACAAACAAAACAAACACATTTTATTAGATATGATAAAAAATTTGGACTTGTGACCTTTTTTCGCTGCTACTGCTGCATTTATTATACAACTTTCTTGTTTTTTTAACAACAAAGCTGTACAAAACCTATATCTTAATACAAAACAACAACAATAGATCTACAGAGAAGCGGATAAAGTCACAATGTCCTAAAATTTACCTCTTGAGAGCTTTCATCATAGGTAATATTTGTCTTCACGCCAAAAGGCCACTTAATGTGTAAATAATCTTTTTTCAATGTCAGCAAAAATACTATGAGAACAAAGAGGGCATTCATCATAAAGAAGGCAAACACAGATTGGTCACGGAGGTCCTTAAGATCTTTCGCTATACGGGCCTAAAAATTCAGCAAAATACTTTGAAATTGATGCCATGGTTTTGTCATCTAATTTAGATTAAACAACCATGGCTACGCATAAACATCAAACAGGATTCGAACCTGTTTTTACATAACACAATATATACAACTTAAATATATACATACTTGTTGTTCTTTGTTTTCATCAATTGGGAACAAATACTTGTCGAGAAGATCCTTCCAGAATTGTGTCTCAGCTGAAGATAAATAATCAACTTCCCCTTTACGGAGTTCAGGATCTTCAATCCAGTATGGATTGATCAGATCATCACGTTCTTCTTTTGGTGCTGTTGATAAGGTTTCACTCATTGATTCTTCAGATTCAATATCTTCACCGGGGTCTTCGTTAACTTTGTTCAAAGAATGGTCTTTTGAAGCTACAGACATTGAACGCCTTCGGTGAGACATGGCGTTCGGGTTTAATTGTCTTTAAACACAAATAAAAATTAATATTTAATAATTTATTAATAATTAAAATCATACTTTTCGATTAATTCAAGACGTTTGCCAAGTCCATCTAAAGATTCAGCGATATGCATCAATTGTATCTTTTCTTCGCCGTCTTTCTTATGCGTGCATAACATGCATTTGAAAAGACCAGCTAAAGAAAATTCAATGCTTCCTTCATCGTCGTTATTGGTTCCTGCACCACCTTGAAGGAAACCAAGTAGTGTCTTTTGTTTTGCTTTCTTTTGTGCTTCTTCAGCGTCTTTCTTTTCTTGTTCCAGTTCCTGATTTACATTTGTTTATATTTAGTTTTATTTATATTTTAATAAAATTAATAAACTATACAGGTCTGCGATAAAAATTGTTTAAATATATCATATTATAATATTCTTGTGGGGTCTCGTTAAGGAGATCAGAATATTTTAACAAATGTAAAGTGATTTAATAAAGTTCTGCTGTAAAACAAGGTTAATTCCAATAAGAAATTTAAATAAATTAATAAGTATTTATAAAGATTTGACAGAAAACCATAAAGTAATTCTAATTTTATCAACTCATTTTGAAATCTCTTTAAGGTGAGCCAAATGAGATAATAAATTCCATAGCAAGTTTACCCATGCAAAGTATTTATAATTCTTATAAGTTATATAAATAATCTTATAAGCTGTGTGGAATTTAGACAAAGAAAAACATAAAATATTTCTAATTTTATCAGAAAAAAGTTTATTAAGCTTAATTTAGAATCTCGTTAAGGTTAGCCAAATGAAAACTGGTAATTAAAGTAATTACAATTCTTATAAGATATATAAATAAACTTATAAGTTATGTAAAATTTTAACAAAACAAACCGTAAGATATTTCTGATTTTATCAAAAAGACTTATTATTCTTATTTTGGAATCTCATTAAGATAATCCGCATGAAAAATGGACACCAGAAAAAGTTTACCAATGCAAAGTGACTTTAAAGTAATTACAGTTGTTATAACCTATATAAAGAAACTTATGTTGTGTGAAGTTGTGACAAAAAATAAAATAAAATATTTCTGATTATTATACTTAATTCGGAATGACTTTTCTTATGAAGTTATTTTTTTTCGCAGACCTGTATTATTAGTACCACCAAATACCTCTTTTGTTTTCTTAGTTTGCACCTCCCTGGTACCCCAACTAACGTTATTTAAATTAAATACAGAATAAATAATCAATAATAGATACATGCTAGGAACGGTGACATAATACATGACACCGCAAGGTAAACAATATAACTCCTGCGGATGTAGAAAAGCCGTAACAACCATCTCTCCCGCAACCACGAAAAGAAAAATAGAAGAAGGTGCGAAAATTCCGTCGTTTTTAATTTGTAGTAATATACCAACTAACACCGCCATCATAATAAGTCCATATCCTGCAGAAATCGCTGCCGCAACTATAAGCTGTTAAATTTAAAGTGTTATCAATTAGTGAAATGAGCAAATTTTTAAAAAACCATCCACCTGAACAACTGCGCAACACCTGCACCGAATAAAACAACAAAAACATCACAAACCTTTTTCGTCTTTTTAACGGCAACTTCTCGGGTACCCCATGATACAACATTTAAATTAATAATTGAATACAAAATAAGCAACAAGTACATAGATGGAATGGACAACAAGTAAATGATACCAGGTATGATACAATAAAACTCTTGTGGATGAAGACACGCTGCTATAAAGAACGAACCGGTCATAGCTATTAAGAAAATCGCGGATGGGGAACCCACTCCGTCCTCACGAAGCTGGAGTGCTGTACCAACGATTACTGCCATCATAATTAACGCATATGCTGTTGATAATATTTGAGCAACAATAAGCTAGACAACACAAAACAAACATGTAACAACAAGTTTTGTTTATTTTTATAAAATATTACCTGGATATTTGATTTACACGTGAAACATACTAACATAAAGAATAAAATCGGCATTATATTGTAATAAAAACTGGTCCAGTTATCAATTTGGAAAGCTGCTACGAAAGCCCCCACCAACATAAGGAATATAGTTCCAGGTCCAAGAATTGTACCACCCATAAGAAGAATCTGTAAACATAATACAATTGTCCGATCAGTAAACATTAAACCATAATAAATACATCTGGTATATGTAACCGATGCCGTCACAAGTTGTATAAGTACGGTCACAAGATATTTGAAAGACATTAATGAAACTTACTTGATAAGCAATGTAAGGCATAGAAATATTATCGTTAATCTTGATAGTCCGTTTAGAATCTTGAAGCAAGTCCATAATATTAGCAATAGTAGATGGTACCCATCGACGACGCTGGTTGTAAAACTCATTGAAACCTTCAGGACAATGAGTGTACGCATCGGAAGCAGCTGAATATTCAACCCGATAGCCTCGTTGTAAGATCAAAGTACAAAGCCAACGATCTTCTCCTATAATAAGAGTCAAAACAATTTTAGAACGATTAATTCGCAGAGACAAAACAAGTTATACCTTGATCGTATTGGACATAATGCCGAGCTTCTTCCGATTGTGTTGTATATTTCTTCATAACGTTATCATCCATAAGAGCTTTACCACGGAAAAGAGAGAAACATCCCGGACTACACAAGACACAACCAATCATATGTTCAGTCGCCTTTTGAAGCCAATGCCCAATTGCATATTCGAACATTTGATACCACACCATCGGACCTTTAAAAAAACAATTCACATAACTACAAGTTCCAACTGGATTATCTTAAATATAATACCTGAACCAACAGGATGAATACGACCACAAGCAGCTCCTAAATTCTTATTTTTCTTCATCAAATCAATCAACAATTGCACAGCGTTAGGGTGGAAATCAATATCACCATCCAAAGTCAACAAATAAGTATTTTCCGCGATTAATTCCTTACGATCAACAGTATATGGTAATTCCATGAGTCTATGACCCAATAAATAGTACATGTACATGACTTGAGACCAACGTTTTCTGTGACGGATCTTTGATTTATCTTTCAAGTGCGCAATCATTTTGGTTTTACCGGGGAGGACCCATTCTAAACGACCACCGTATGGAGCCGGGTATTTCTTCGGAGCTCTGATATGAATATGCGTTTGATGGACTTCCGTAGCTGCATCATCGATTGTCTCGAGAAGAAGTTTGACAAAACGATTGACTTGGTTATCATCATCGGAATGGTCGGAGATTTCGAAAGCGTCATCGAAGAAAATGTGTGCTATAATCATTAAATTATATTAATAATAAAATCAAAACAATTAAATAATTAAACATACTTTCTAGTTCGTAATAATCGGGGTCCACAACACGCAGATATTTCTGCGCTACGCGCCTAGCGCACTGATCTTCATCCATTCTCATAATAGATTTCAAGAACTCTATCATCTCATCTTTAGTTTCATGCCACATAGTAGCGCATACATAAATCCTAGTAATTGAATCAGAACTTTTGATACTACTTTTTGGTCCAGACCCAGATGTTACATTAGAAATAGTCTCGTAGTTGTTATCATCTTTCTCTTTCTGTATTTCATTCAAATCTTCAGTTTTCACATCGGATTGATCGTCCATGCGTCGATTAAGTGCCATTGATTGATCAATCAAGAAGGAGTTGTACATCGGGCTTACGAATAATTTTTCGGTTGACGCTAAACGTTCACATTTTGGAGTCCAAATATGGATGGTTATCCAAGTTTGACTGAGCAACCATAGTAACCAAACCCAAGCGTGTTGTCTTGAGATAAAATCGTTTAGGAAATAAACTGGAGGACTTTCGAAGAATAGGTAACTTGGGAATGTTTCATGGAAGAAACAGGGATCGCCGTTTCGAAGACCGCAAAGTGTAATCAATAGAGAAATGGAAACAGGAATTGTTAGGTTTACAGGGAACGCATAACTGAACCCTTGAATCATAATTTTACAAGCGAATTTTCCGAAAATATAAACAAAATATGAAGCGAAAATATTTATAAGTAGAACATAAATTGGTGTCATATTATCTGATTGTATTGTGGCATCATCTCCAGTTCTAATCAGTTCAGAGACATCAGGGAGAGATGTTCCTCCAAGAACAGGTTTAATCTACAAGTTAAATTATTTTAACATCAAAATAAATTTAAAAGTCCATAAAAAATACTTACTTCTTGAATGACAATAGCATGAGTACTAAAACCATCTGAAAAGCTGCTAAAGAAATGGCTAATTTGTCCTTCTCTAAACCAAATAACAACGCAAGTGGCACAGAAGAAGCAAATTATTTTCCAAATGGAAAGAAATGCATACATGAAATATCTGGTTTTGTTTAAATCGTTTTTAATTTTCCCCAACATTTTGATGAAAGGAATTCTAGATTGTTTTGATACGTAATTTTCCCACCAGCCGAAAGAAATCAAAAATATTGAGATCGGTGTCAACCATAATTCCTTTTTGCCTTCAACGAGAGGCCAAACAACAAAACCTGTAGCTTGAGCAGCAATTGCAATCAAATCTACAACGACTTTTATGAACCATTTGGAATCCTGGTTACTCCTGGATAAAACACCTATAAATAACAACATTTTATAACACCTCCTGGAATTTAAATAAATATAACTACGTACTCATAACTGCGGGAATAAAACAAACGCAATTTGTCAGCATAGCTCCTTTGACTACATCCAAATCAGGAAGGACTGAATAAATCAAAAGAGCTAAACCAATTGTATGACATGTTTCAGCTATAAAAACCAACAAGAAATGGCCGAAAGGTGGTTTCTTCCAGGATTTGAATATACAAATCCGAACAGAGCGGAAAAACGTTCCAAATTCTGGAACGCAAAATACAAAAAGCAAACACCACATCCATGCTACGCGTTCTTCAGTCGGTAATTGGACTATAAATTGTTTATCACGGCCTGGAATTTTATTTAACATTTATAAGTTTGTTTATTATATCTTCGATTGATGTTAAAACTCACCGAATTCTATATTACAGTAAGGGATGATTTTATTTGGATTAATTTGTGATGTCATAAATAATAGAGTCCCTTTAGAAATTACACCAGATGCTAGGACTATTACAAAAGTAAAGAGATATGCTAATAATTTTAAGATTTTTACAGTAAATTCTAAGCATTCTTGATTGGCCATGGAACCTGATTCCTCCTTGATTGGAGGGTCTCGAAAGACGTCCCATCCTTTTGTTTCTGGCACGGTTCTTTGACTAAAAGCAATAATAATGTTTTGGTTTTTTGGAATCTTATCTATATTTGGCTTACTCTTTAAAATAAAACTAAAGAAATTTTCACTAATTGAAGATGTGAATTCTACTAACTCAAAAAGGAGTTCTTTCTAATTCAATTTAAAAGAATAAATGTACAATANTCTTATCTTGTCTAGAATGACCCTCTAAAAGAGTTTAATGATATTCGGAGTCATTGCAAAGATACATGAAGAATTGTGAAGGTCGTATAATACGTTAACTACAGTACCGAAAATTTTAAAAGCATTTTTTTTTTTTAAACTACATTTTTCACAAAGGGTGCCACTTTTTCTCGGTAAAACTGTTTTTACTATCGTGAAGCATAGGATGTTTTTAATATTTTAATTTTTCTGTTTTTTTATAAACATTTTTTTGCAAATTTTGAACGATTTTCTTCTATTTTATTTAGAGCCTGATCGCGACTGGTATTAATGGAGGTGTCTGACGCCGAAGGCTACCACGGCTCCAAATATTAATATTTATACTTAAAAAAATGTTGAAGTAATAATTAAAATACGTGCAACAATATAGTAAAAAACCCAAATGANTAATAAGTTATATGATGAGATTTCAAAAAATTTAGATTTTCCAACGAAAATTTTAAACTCAAAAAAATATGATACATCTAATGATTAAAAAATATTTTCAAAGAACCAAAATAATCTTATAAATTTATTTAATAAATACCATATTATAGTATAGAAAGAAATTAAATAGAAAGAAACATTTTTTAAAGAATTTTATAATATTTAATAATAAATATGTTCTATAATTGTTGCAATTTCTTGTAATAAATTAGTTATTTTAAATAAATTCCATAAAACTATTGATATTTCTTAGTAATATTACTTAAACTAAAATAATTATTAATATCTATAATATAGAAAGTTTTTTTTCTAAAAGTAATTATTTTTACAACATAATTATGTTAATTAAACAAAATAAACCGTTAAATGAACTAAAAAACTAAACTTAATAAAACTTCAAACCAATAACAATAAATTACATTTTTTATATATAGTATTATAACCACTAAAAATGATTCTATTTTTTATGTCTAGCTCTAAACGGCCTTAGTGAGGGGGCTTAACAGTGGAGCAATGTCTTAGGACGCTGCCCCCATCCACGCACAATCCGAGGTCACGACAAGGTCATCGTACACCAACGACAACGCATCTGCGGTTAAAAATTATCGTTTTTTACGCATAAAACATTGCATTATCTTTTTAGAAATCATGCACTTTACAAGATTCCGATAGTTTCATTGTTTGGGGACACTTTATTTTATATTCTACAATTGGTAACATTGTTGATTTTATTGTTTTAGAAAGTATTTGATAAATATTTGAAGTTATAATGGATTAAAATAATATTATATGTAATCAAGAGAAAGGAATAATATAGTTTAAGAAAACAATACGTATGGAATAAGACAAGGTCGTGAATGTTGACCAGTTACTGTAAAATGAGATACTCTATTTATTACAGAAGTAAAAGTTGCAAGTCTTTGTTCTAACACAAGAAATACCGTAAATGTAGGGGGGGGTCTTTTTTTTTTTTTCCTCCTACACGAAATGACCAATACATAATTACGAAATAAAATCTATTTTTATCTCAATTAAACGTTGATAACAATTAATAATTTTATTGTTTGGCGAAAGATTAAGAATTTGGCATTTAATCCTTTTACGATAAAGAAATATTATAGATAATAATTACAATGGAATTTTTTTTATGACTAATTATAAGAAAATATAATACAAATGTTGAATCATTAACTTTCTATATAAAAATTACATTTTAGAA
>NEEE01001901.1:25080-40209 GCA_002278615.1 Pogonus chalceus
AACTCGTATTAAAATAAAAAATGTTTTAAATTTTAATAATTTTAAAATAATATAAAGCAAATATATAAAATAAATAAATAAGATGGCTTTGACAAAATACATAATTATTTTATTGTAAAATAATTCTGTTTATTATAGTACTGCAAATTTGTTTAGTAAATAATTTATACATTTCTTACAAAAATAGTTTTTAATATTTATTAGTATTTAAAAATTTTAAAAAACAGTAAAATGAAGAAGAAATATTCCATAAATAAAGTGTTAATAGTAATTTAATATCTTTTTGTAGTGGCAATTTAATAATATAGCAATAGTTATAAAGCTCATAGCACTCTTTTTTCAGTACAAAAAATATATTCAACAACAATGATAAAAAATAACAAAAATGAGTATTTATAACGTATAAATACTTATATATAGTGCAGCGTTGTTACGTAACAGTTAGATAGCTTTGCCGGAGCAACGGTATTAAAAGTTCCGGCGTATACGCAGAATATATGCGATAGTGTTTTCTCGATCCGTGACCGGAAACCCGGAGTCGTTTCCTGCGGTCGCGGGAAGTTTACTGTGCGGCTACTTCTGAAACCGTTTGCCGCTTCAAAATTTATGGCTAGTGAGTTATCGAGGTGCGTGTTAAGACTTGTTTTAATACGAATCGCAAATGTGTGTTTATGGAGTATAATAAAGGCGCCTCCACCAAAATGACCCTTTATATTCAAATTATTCTTTTCTGTAATATTTTTGTGTTAAAATACATTTTCTTTATGACCTCAGACGTTGCTTCTTTAATATTTTATTTTAAAAAGGAGCTCTTTTTATTATAAACTAATTGAAATTTCTGCCATTTTGAAAAGAGATCGACTATTTAGAATATGAATTTAAAAATGACCAATTGTTTCAATTACTGAAAAGCTGGCTAAAATATAAAGGCGTTATTTGAATTATACGAAAATTAGTAAATCGAGGGTTTGAAAGTTGATAATTAAAATTATGGACTTAAAAATTTGAAAAACAAAATGGCGGATTCAGTATGCCGAACAAAATATATAAAAATTGTCTAATTTCTATGAAACTTAGTATAAAATAGTTTTTAATTGCTCTTTGATTAAGATTTTGAATTTAAAAATTTCTAAAAACAAAATTGCGGATAAAATATATTAATTTTATAATTTTTTTATATGCTATAAGTTCATATTAAGGGGTTTTTGATGTCGATGATAAAGATTCTAACTTAATAATTTGAAAATCATATCAGTTACAGTCAGGGCCGTAACTAGACCGGGCAACAGGGACACTTGCCCTGGACCAATAATCTATATTATCTGCATTTTATGCAGTCATCAATATCTTAGATTTTTTTACAAAATACTTTACTGTTTAAGCAGTTATTTTGCCAAATTTTAATAATAATCCGTAAATTCAACAATTTAATTTCAATAAACCAAGTTAATATCAGGCTTTCAAATAGCTGGGCGCATTGCAATTAATCGTTTTTTACCAAAATGAATATTTTATTATACCAAATACTTATACATCTACATAGTAATCGTTTTAAATGGGTAAACATGTAGTTTTCAATAAAGAAAAATAAAAAATGTAGGTATATAACATAACAATAGTAATAAAAGTAAGACGGACAAGCAATTCCGCTCCATTTAGTTTACATTGTGTACGACTAGCGAACCATATAGTTTCCGGAACCGGTATAAACGCGTGCTTGAATGCGTGCATGCGTGCGTGTTTTGTACGTGTGTTTGTTTGTGCTTGCATGCAAGTGTTTTAATGATAACAATCTACCTCATTCGCTGCTTACATTATTTGTTTATCAAGGTGTTTATTTTGCATAACTTAACAATTTTCTAATCAGCCTGTATATATCTTTCATGAGAACATGGGTTTTTTAAATATTCATTATATATGCTGGACATATTTTTTAAGTGAAATCTGTAATTTGAAGCAACTTATATATGTGTAATGGTAGTCGCCACGAAATAATGTTATTATGTAATCATTGTTAATGAATACACAAAAGCTTAGTAAAGAAGGAGCAAATGTAAACTTTTGAACAAAGTTGAGATGTATGTCACATTATTAAAAAGTATGTCAACTAAGCGTTAGAAAATGAAAAAGATAATAACGTATGTCGAAGTAAAATATCTGCTTATTGTTATGTAATTACATTGATTCGTGGCGACGACTATGAACCGATTAATTTTCAACAATGAAACCTTAAAGTTAAATACAAATGATATAACAAAGAAATATTTTTTAAATCAAGATCACACTTTAACATAAATTTTTGCAATTTTTTGAATTTTCAAATAATTTAAAGAAATCTAAACGATTTTGTTCTACCTTCTTTAAGGACTGATGGCAATTGGCACCCATGGAGGTGCCTGACGCCAAANAAGCATATACAGGTAATAACTTTAAAATTACAGAAAATTCTGGCCTGTACAAATAATTTTAAGTAATTCGAAAGTCTGTTTGTAAATAAAAAATAATTTGATAAATATTTGATAATATAACAAATAGAGAACTGAGTGTATAAATAGAGTATAATATAAACTAATCAGGATATCCCAAAGATATTCCATAGTTAATGCATGTAGCGGCCACAAGTGTAGGCCCCTGGCGGTAGTGTCAGCGTCGCTTGATGTAGTGTAGTGTAACGTAGTGTAGCGTGGCGTCAGTACTAGTATCTGGTTCGACGCTCGTCAATTAATGCTTAGGTGACGGAGCGCCTCAATGCCTTGGGACATGAACGGCTTTGTGTACTTAGCGTATCGGCGTCATCTGCTGGGAGTCGATCACTTTGCATTATTATGCTTATACTATATTATACTGTATACTGTGATACGTACATATATAATGTTGTAGATGGTGTGAAGTGCATTATAGCACTAATTAACAGCTAGTTCTATTACCCATGTCTACTTAACGCCACCACCGCTACGTCTCAAGATGTGCATATGTACTTTCTTGTTTATTGTACGTACTAATGTGTTTATTTTCTACTGTAAATATGGATTGCATTATTGGAAACTTCTCTTCTAAACAACTCATACTTTTTAAAATTTATTTGCACACATGAGACTCTATTCTGCTGTAACTTAAGTTATGATTTGTATTTCTCAAAATTTTGTTTGATGTGTAGTCAATTGTTTCTCCAAAGCTAGCTATAAGTATAAAGTTAAAAAAATAAATTATAATAACTGTCGTTCAATTACAGAAAAAGACAAATCGAATATTTGAATAAAATTTGATAAAATTATTACTTGTATCTTTTTGTATGAAGGCGACAGATATCTTAACAAATTGATTTTTTTATAAAAAGCTACTTTGGCATTCAGAAAAATAGATATAAAAATAAATATTTTTTTTTACGCAGCTATTAAGTATAAAAGATAATTTTTATTTTACATGTATACATAGTAGTTATATGGATAAGAATTAAAAATATCGGAGATATGAGCCAATAAATAAGACTCTCTTTTGAAAATCATTCTCTTTTAGACATTGTATGAAAGATAAAAATATATATATTTTCTTATTTAGGGAAGTATTAGCTAAGAAGTTACAAAGGGAATTTTTTTTAAAACTGTTCCGTATAAAAATGACAGCTATTTGAATAAAAAAAAACTCTAATTTTAATCAAAAGTTTGAGTTTAAAAATTTATACATTATAAATATATCTCAATCAAAAATCTTACGTAACGTTTAAGATAATATTATAAAGAATACGAGTTTTAAATTGTAAAAAAAAAATTGGTTAAGTAGATCTTAAGATATCTTGTACACCAGTTTGAAAATAGTAATTTCGAGAAAAACGCAAAAGAAAAATCAATACAACGTATGCATCTTAAATCCAAATATTCATTCTAATTGCTATAATTTCGAAAATTGTTTGAATTTTGAAATGATTAATCGTTAAATTTTCTTAAAAGTAACAATTTATCTAACCAAGAAAAAAAAATCGATTTTTGGAAAATCTAAAGGTGGCGTAACCCTTAAATAAAATTCGAAATAATGGTTAGCTTTAAGTTTTATCTTTTAAGATGTATCATGGATATTGCAAGTAGAACTTCAAAACTACGTATTTTGTAGAATGCCTAATGGAAATTTTTTCAAAATCTAAAAAAATAATGATTTTATTTACATTTACTAGTTGTTTTATGGAATATAGGTATTTTATAAAACATTATGTTAGTTAGTCAAAGTTTAATAATAATTGAAATATATTATTAAGGCATTCTATAGAATATCGAAAATATTATATTTTTTTATAATTTAGAGTTTACGCAAATATGTTACTAGTAGTTATTATTATTTATAGTGTAGGATAGAAAATATTCAAGGTGAAAGAAAAATTGATAGAATATTCTTAAAGCACTTGCGCTATATATGAAAGCTAGTAAATCATACCCCCCAAGTTGAGTGGATGGCATATAAAACGTGACACTATCTCCCCTTGTTTTCATCAGAGCGTAGAGAACGTCTCATCGTACACGATGATGATACGATACGAGCCTGGGTGGCTCACACCCTTCACGCCTTTTCCGCCCTTTACGCTGCTGTTCGAGCCCTTCAAGCTCTTCGACTAAACCAGAAGGTTGTAATTTGTGCATCATGAACTTAAGCATCGACCGTGAAAAGGGTGACACTTTGCGCGTCGCATACTCGAACTCTTACCCTCTCACACTCTCATAGTCTTGTCAAGTCGCGCGCCCTCTTCCAGCCACGTTCTATAATTGAGATTTTAATTACTGGATGCCTGCTTTAAGTAGAACAGCTATAGCCTGGTTAGCCTTCTAATTAACTGTCTAATTATTATACGATGCTTTTTCCCTTGCGCAAATTTATATCTATATTTAGGGACTTACACCCTACTAACCGTTTTTCACTTTTATTTTATTCAAAATAAACTAAGCCTGCTTAAAAACACATCTGTTATATTCATTATTTTTATAAATATTTTATACTACATATATACAAATAAACGTATAAGATAATAAATAATCTAATTTTAAGTATCTTCAAAATTCATAATATTTTTGAATTTAATTTTTCAAACTGGCTCTTAGGAAATTTGGAATTTTCTTCCAAACTTAAGTTCCCAGTACTATCCATAAAACTACTGAAAGTTTTTTTATTTGTGTCAGTTATAAGATTTACAAATTTAAAATCTATGAAACTAAATCAAATTCAAAACAAAAAAGAAGTCATTGTTTCATAAATTTATGAAATTTTTGGATTGAAATTTTTCGAGGTGGCTCTTAACGAATTTGGAATTTTCTTCAAAACCAAGTATCCAATTCTATCCATAAAATCGCTGAAAGTTGTAGTATTAGCAAATAGAAATTTTTTCCCAAATTCCAGACAAATAAGAATTGATTAGCTTGTTAACTTATATTCTTGAATTGAAAATCTGTGAACTACCTTTTGAGGATTTCGAAATTTTCGCTGAAACTAAGTAACCAATTCTTTCAATAAAACTACCGAAAATTATGCTATGATTTTCGATTTCATTATTGAGTGAATTTACTTTCCAAGATTTGTTTGAAAACAATTAAACTGAAATGGATAAATTGAGGCATCAGTTAAAAGAAATTGTTCCGCAAATACAGGATAAACCAGAGCTGATTGGCTTATAAAACTTATCAATATTCTTGAATTAATAATTTTTGAGCTATCTCTTAAAGAATTTGAACTTTTCGTATGAACTAAGTAACCAATTCTTTCAATAAAACTTCTGAAAATGATGCTATGATTTTCGATTTCATTATTGAGTGAATTTGCTTTCCAAGATTTGTTTGAAAACTATTAAACTAAAGTGGATAAATGCAGGGATCAGTTAAAAGAAACTGGTCCGTAAATACAGGATAAACCAGAGTTGATTGGCTTATAAAACTTATCAATATTCTTGAATTGATAATTTTTGAGCTACCTCTTAAAGGATTTGGAATTTTCATTTGAACTAAGTAACCAATTCTTTCAATAAAACTACTAGAAATATTACTCTGGTTTTGATTTCATAAGTGTCTGGATTAGTCTTTCCAAAATTTACAAACTTAAAAACTGTTAAACTTAATATAGATATCAGCTTAGAGAAATTGTTTTCCAAATAGAAGATAAAGAAGAGCTGATTTATTTATTAACTTATAGTATTCTTAAATTGAAATTTTTAGAGCTGATTCATACGAAATTTTTGAATTTTCGCCCAAACCAAGTACCTAATTCTTTCCATAAAACCATTGAAACTTTTGCAATGGTTTTGTGTCTAATATTTATGACTTTATAAAGTTGACAAACTCAGCTAAACCAATTGTTTTTTCAATCAAATATTCCATCTATTTGAAAAATTTTGAGAACCAAGTACTAATATATTCCATAGAAACGTGAATATATCAAAATTGAGATCAATACATGTATATTGAATTGAAAAGCCTAAACTGTAACTACTAGTAGTTGTATATAGTAGTGTTAGTGGTAGTAGTTTGAACGAACACAACACACTATTCCAGTATTCCAGTATTCCAGTATTTGAGTCCTTCGCATTACAGTACATGCAGTAGTAGAATCAGATGTCGAGTTTAATCTAACGTATTGTTTATTCAACAAGCAGCAGCAGAAATGTCTGTCTTCTCTTCTCTTCTGTTGGTGCTGTATGCGGTATAAAGTACTACCACACACCATCGTCTACTACGTCTACTGCTTGTCATGTGCGAGTATATGTATATATGAGAATGCGGGTATGCCGCCATACACCATACACCATACAGGAATGTAAACACTGCTTCAATACAGGGACGGATTTGTTCAATTATATTGTATTTGTTCTTAGATACTTTTTTTTTTTATTTCTTCGAACGTATTTTACATTTTAATTTTATAGACGGACATGATCAAACATGAAATATATTTCATTTTAAAATAAGTATACAATGTTTTGTTTTGGATGAAATTCGATTTTATTTTGATCTCTTATTTATCTTAATAGCTTCTTTAATCAATTTCGCATTGGAGGTATCAAATTTGCTCTTTTAATATTTAGATTTAACTTTATTTTAAAATATGTGAACAATTAAATTTCCAAATAAATAAGTAGAATATTAATTCATTATAATTATATTAAATGAATAGAATATAGACACTGTGAAACTACAGCAACCTCAGTTCTCACTCGATTCAGAGTTCTGTTTCTTTGGAGTTAGTAGCCATCCCTATACTAAAAAATGGTATAAAAAAAATTATTACTATTTAAATATATTAAAAGAATAATTCAGGCGCGATATTTCGTGTATTAGCACTGCGAAACTGCAGCACCACAAGTTTACACTTAATATTATTGATAACATTTATAGAGTATAGTTTTTTTTTAAAGCTAGTAACCATCCCCATACTAAAATAAATGTTTATAAATACAAAACTAATTAATATATAATTGTTTTAAACGAATAATTCAGACACATTTTCATGTGTAGGCACTGCTAAACTGCAGCACTCCCTATTTACAATTAATATTGTTGATAACATTTATAGAGTTCTATTTATTTAGAACCAATAACCATCCCCATACTAAGAAATATTGGTTCGTAAATACAAAATTAATTTCATTGTAATTGTATTGAAACGAATAATTCAGCCGTGATTTTTTTTTGTAGGAACTGCGAATCTGCAGCACTCCCTGTTGATAGTTTATAAATATAAGATTAATTACATTATAATTTTAATTAAATCAAAGTAATAATCCGTGTATAGGCACTGTGCAGCAACCCCTATAATTACACCCTAAAACAGTTCCTAAAAATTTCCTGTAGCAGCACCCCTACGAATTTCAGTGCTTAAGTAAAGAATGCCCCAGGTATTTATTCAATCCAAAAAATAAAAATATATTTAATTTTCAAACATTTATAGAGTTAATTCACAATAATCTAGTTGGTTATTTTATCTGGAATATAATCTAATATTTGTGTTCGAATTTAGTTTCTAATATAAATAGGTATGTTTAATTTTAATAGAGATTAAAACAACCCTTAATATAATCCTTAGTTCTGTTCTGCGCGTTAGAAACCATTACCGCAGTATCTGGTATGCAGCCTCTATTCGAAATAACTTTGGTTTTGCGTACAAAATAACCGCAAGACTCTACCGAAAACATTTGTCTGCTTTGTTCCTTTACATGCTGAACGTGTTATATATAAGCGTATGTACATGTAGATACATTGCTACATAACTTTATTAATTATATTTCATACTTATATTGATTTGGAATATCTGAAGTTCCTGCTTTCATAAATTCTCGAAATGTTTAAAAAAATTAGAGTTTGATATTGAAAAGTCAGAAACTGACTAAATATTGAGAGATAAAAATTTAATAAATGCATTTCCTCTTAGAACAGAAAGATAATATTTAGAATAATATAATTTAATGGAATAAAAAGCATTTTATAGCAGATTTGTTAATAATTCTGCTCATGTCCTGCTGCACATGAAACTATAGATTTAAAAGCATTTTAATTCTAAGTTACGTTCTTGTCCTATTTTCGGAGAAAAGTGCAGAGTAGTCAAAATTTGTAAGAAAAATTAGAATCCTGGGTAATAACTGTACAAAAGCGTTAAGTATTTATATACCAGATTGAAAATACATAAGTTTTAACTTATCCCACTTTATCTTTTCTACTTTATTTAATAAATTAAAAATATGCTTATAAAAATAAGTCAATCTTAATGCCAATTTTAGATATTCATGAATTTCTCAGAAACCAAGGTATATATTAAGACCCATTCTTGGGTAATATATCCCTTGTCACTTGTTGTTTTATTTAAGCGTAGACCCCAACCTGCAGGTTTCAAAAAATCGATTAATTTTTTGCATAAATCGATTCCTTATCCTATTTAGAATGACCATCTAAAAGGGTTTATTGATATTCGAAGTCATTGCAAAGATACAAGAAGAATTGTGGAGGCCGTACAATACGTTATCTACAGTACCGAAAACTTAAAACGAGTTTTTCTCGAAACCATATTTTTCAAACTGGGTGCCACTTTTTCTCGGGAACCATTCAATGAAATCACTTTAATCTTTAAAGATAATGTGTAAGACTGGGGTCTCCTCTTATCAGAGATTTCTCCCAATTTGGAATATTTGTATAAAGATTTTTTCAGAAACTAACAATAATCTAGATACTAGAATCGCGCAATTTATCATGAAATTTATAATCGTTTGAGGAATAATTTTCTGAAGTGTTACGGAACATCGGTTTTCAATGTCCTTTTCATAAAGTCATCCTGGAAAGAAAGAACAACGTACAAACGACCATCGACCAAACAGCAATAAAAACAGTTTCACATCGTGACAAACGCTAGTGTTGCCCTCTTTCCAAGAGCCGTCGTCGTCAACGTTCTATATGTTCAAATATTGACAGAGTTCGGTTTGTACACACCGTGTTGAACCCGTACCCGTACCTCCTCCTCGTGACTATTCCTCGTATTCGTCGTAGTATTACTAGTGTAGTAGTAGTAGTAGTCATTCTGCGGGCTAAAGCAACCAGCCTCAGTAACAACCTCCCGCACTTCCACTCTTCCACCCTTCCAACGTCCAAATGTCTGCAATTCTATCGGGTAAATTATTTGAGTTACTAAGCTAACAAAACTAACAGCGTCGTGTTTGCTGCTAGTATTATCTGTTATGAAAATGTGCCGCTCTGCTGTATATGTGTATGTGTATGTGTATGTTTGTTTATATACATACAGATGTGATGTCGGAAGTTAAGGGGTGGGGTGCTAGCTTGCTTGCTTGCTTGCTTGTAACAGAAGTTGGTCTTTACAGCAAATATTATATTACGAGATGGGTATTTATATTATGACTATGAATACACAAAGTATACAGTGTTAGGTGTAATGTGTTTGATTTTTATAAATGGATTTACTGGTTTACATACCTAAATATATTTTTCGAAAACTTTTTTTTCTCACTTTTGAAGTATGTTTATTATTTTTTCAATTTAAATATATTTATAAACTCAGTTTCAGTACTTTAAAGTGACTATTTAGAAACATTTATACATGTTTTAAAAGAATTTTAAGGGTTCTACGCAACTTATCGCCATATTAGATTAGAAGAGGAGATAGACTCTTCTTGTCTCTTTCTTTGTACTTAATTTTAACATGTATTTACTATTTTTATTGTTCTTTTAGTCTACTTTAGAAATAATCGTAAGTTTTTTGAATGATTGAATTTGCATTATAACCCTTGTAAATATGAGCAATTACGTGCAGTTTACAATCATTCTTCATGTAAATTATTAGCTACTAGGTCGTTGGGAAAAAATATTGGGTATAAATATATGAAATCTCAAAACTTCTTTTAAAGGTGGTCAGTTTTGGAAGTCGAAATTTTCGAAAATGTGTAGTAGATAAATAGATATATTTAATTTGGTTCCTCTTATCAACTATAGAAGAAACTTAGTAGTATGGAATGGTAAATAATAAAAACAGATTTTTTTAAACCAAAATAAAACAAAATTTTAAATATCCGTGCGTACATCGCGTTAAAAAAAAAAAAACTGCGAAAGTTATATTTGCAAAATACATTACTATATAAGCAGTGGCATCGCAAGATCTAAGCTTGATGTGGGCAAGGTACATTTCGCGAGGCCCTCTGATGGTGCAAGGAGAAGGGAATATAAAATAAAAATCACTTAAAATTAAAGCTTTTTATTTACCAAGAAACAAACCTAAATTTTCACTTATAATTCTTTGGAACATTTAACAAAAATGAAAAAAAAAATATTTTCGGCTCTGAGGCGCGAGGCCCATTGCACCACGAGGCCGTGGGCGGTGACCCACACCGCCCACGCCTTACGCCGCCTCTGTATATAAGCTATTTTTTATTTAGACCAAAAAGCTTATCTCTAATTTTCTGGAATAAAATGTTTATGAAATCTTAAATAACATAATAAGACAAGACTTAGTAAGTAGGATTAATTCCACTAAAATTGATATATTTCGAATTAAGGTTGATTATTAATTATTTTTTAAAGACCCGGTTTGATCTCTAAATGTAGCCTTAAATGATGCCCTGCCTGACGTAATTTTTTTGGATGGCCAGAAACTTCTTTGGTTCCTTGATCTGAAATTTAAAATTAAGTAGCAGTCCTTAATCTGTATTAAATTATCTGATGTTTGGACAATGAACAATGTAAACTCTAAACAATTTATAAAATAGCGACCATCCGGAAAAAGTGGTCGATTTTTGTTCCCAATTTTTAACTTCAAGACATTGGGAAGAATGTTAAATATTAATATAATTAAATGAAAGTGGTCCAAACTCCAGAAAAAAATAGTGAAGATCAATATTCTAAAAGCGCAAATAGATACGTTTTACAGTTTTTTTCCAGCCAGTAAAAGAAATAGTTATTTACATACTAAGTGCGGGAACGACTGGTTCCTCGCCAGCTCGTGCCACCATAGAACGATTCCGGGAACCAAGTTCACGCAAGAAGTATGTACAATATTTTTTGTACGAAAAGTTTAAACTAATATTTAATTATTTGTACATATTATTTTTAATGGTTATNTGGGAGATGAAACAGATATATCCCCTTAAAATAAAAATCGAATGTATATAATTAATATTCTAACAAATTAAAAATGTGAAATAAAGAACAAATTATTCATATGACTGTAGTTAAATAAAAAATATAATATTTAAAATTAAAACACTAAACATCAATTAATTTATTTAATTGCATATAAAAAATAATTTTACATTAATATTAAACAATTTAATATATTAGTATGTACAAAAAAAAAATGAAATATATACGTATGTATGTCATAGAAACTCATAATAAATTTTATCTTTATTTGCCACATTTATAGCAAATGTAATAAATGATTTACAATCCATGTAAAATATAGGTATATCAGAAAGTATATATAGCAAATAACCCACATATTTATGTAGTCAGGGTATTATAAATTAACTTATATAGGGGCGGGTAAATCCATTAACTTGCTATTCACAAGTCAACTGAACAGTCGGAATTCATGAATTATTTACGACATAATTAAAAATTAAATTATGTCCTGTTTTTAAACTGTTACAATAAAACATTTAATAACTCATTTATTTTCAAATGAAATAAAATATTATAATATTAAGTTGTTGAATTTGTTGAATGGCTGCTGCAACAATATTAGATTTTATGACAAATAATCATAGGTTATGACTTTTAATTTAGAATAATTAAGTGTTTGTCTTCAATATGATCATTTTAAATGTCAAGTAGTGGTCAAGTAAATAATAGAAATAATACTTCTGACATGTTAGTCATTCATAAAAGATTATTGTTATTATTATTCAAATAAATGCAGATGTTGTGTGTTTTATATTACTTGCTGGAATTCATGAATTGCTTATTTATTGTCGTTGTTGTTTATATATTCTTAGAACAAACTTTTATTATGAAATATACTATAAATTGATGTTTGATTTATCGATTTTTCGAAAAATTGGGGTATGTATCAGAGATTTGTTTAGATTCGGGTCCTAATTGATTCTTTTGCAAATTTTATAAGAACAAATCGAGATATTAGAATGTAAATTTGTAATTAAATTTGTTTTAGACTAGAATAAGGTTTTTTATAAAAAAAAAATTGTAAAAAGTAAACTAATACATCATTGATGCAATTATTTTTTTAAATGTCTTTAATTTGATATTTTATTTGTAAAAATAAAAGCAATCTTGAATTTTCAAAAATAATTTGGGGGTTATTTTTATTTTTGGAAATATCTTAAAAACCAAGATAGATATTAAAATGCTCTTTTCTGCAATCCGTTCGCAAGTAATTGATAGGCCGATTTATAAGAAAAAAAAAAAAAGATTTTTGTTGATTTTGAATATTTTCGATTTTTTTTGAGAATATCTTGAAAACTTAGCCACATATGTAGATTGTGAATCGTGCTCTTCAGTTACACATTTTTTATTAAGTTTCCTATTTTTTGTTGGGTTTGTGTAAAATAAATAAATAAATAAATAAATAAAATAAAATAAAATCACACATTTACGGTTTTTGTGGATTTTATTAAATATTTGTGTATTAAGAGCGCAAAGTAGAACATTGTCGATTGAGAGGTTGTCGCCGCGCGACTTAAGAGCGCGGCATTCTCTCGAAATCGACAATGTCCATTTGCGCTCGAAACACACAAGATTTTTTCTACAGTCGCCACAATGGAGTCAGCAACTATAACAAAAAATAATAAATTTTACATAGCAGGACATTTTTTTAGGTTATGTAATGTACCGACTGAGCAATCATATGTCAGATTGACTTGTGAAGGTAATAAACGTGTTGGTAACGTTAACGAGCGTTTTTTCGACTTTGTCGCTCTAAAGCGGCAAAGTAACATTTTGCGTTGACAAAAGAGAGCGCAAAATACCTACTTTGTATAGCGACTGTAGAAAAAATAATTTCTGTATTTGCAAACATGTCTTTTTCAAGAAATAAGTTGTATATCAATTGTAAAGTTTGTAATATGGAAAAATAGAACAATTTTATAATAAAAGACGATTAAAAATAACAGATTTTGAATAATTATACATATATTCATATATAAGTTGCACTATTCCCTATTATTTGTTATCATTGATAAATAATTTTGTTTATAATACAAATAATACAAAAAATACTATATTATAATAATTATATCAAATTCGTTTTATACAGAAATTTGTATTTTTCAATTTAAACATAAATTGATAAAGAAAGACAAATGATTTAAATTGATAATAAAAGAGAATATTAATCACAAAATAAACTCAAAAACTTTTTATTGTAAATAATAGCGTAGTAAATGAAATATTTATTTTTATTCAATTCTTTTTTACGTTTCCTGATATTATCAATCAAAGATTTAGGCGGGAATTTTCCACATGACAACACTTCCCCTTTGTACCCTTCAGGGTACGGGTACACAGTGACAGGGATAAAGTACTTTACTGGGAATCGATTTGGTCCCACGAAGACTGCTCCAAGATCTGAAATAACTCAGTTGGGAGTTTTCTTCTACCGTTTCTTGTTGCCTCCCTATTTGGTTTTTTCCGCCGGAAGATGTGGTACATTCACATCCAAATATTTTTCTCTTTTTTTCGACAATTTTTTTTTTCTGTCTTTAACCAATCATTCGAAAAAAATGACAGTTTAACTGTTATTTTACTCCGTTTTGTTTTTGGAAAACAGATAATGATATCTGTTTAAGAAGTAATTTAATTGTTTATGTTTTAATTAAAACAATTGAAATAATTAAATTGAATTATATTTTTCAGATCAAAATAAATAAATAAAAAAATATTCGTCCCGAATGTACTATAACATGAAAGAAAAAAAATTTACATTATCTGGATTTAGCGAAAAATTTCTCAGCTACGTTGCTTGAATTTTCTCGTTCATCTCTTGTCGCCTTGTCCCTTTTTTCTCATCCCTTTTACCAGCCACCTTCGATCTTACCACATCACGTCGTGCAAAGACGCGCTTCACTACTTTTTCTTCTTATACGAGCTACCGATGCGATGCCACCATTCTACACGTATTTTACCTCACACACATAGACGGTGCTTTTATTTATCTGTTATAAAGTCTTACTATACAATATTTCTATTTTTTGTTATGAATTTAATGGATTTATTTTATCTACGTTTAGAGTCAAATTTCATGTTTTTTTCTTTATGAACAATTTAACTAATATGAATTTTTAAATACTGTTCAGTTGAATTTTATAATTTTTAATTTTTTTTAAATACAAAATTATTAAAGATGGCGGATCACTAACGATATTTTCTGGGTAGGACGGAATATGAATTGTTACTTTCAATTTTGACATATTTTTTCAGTGATTTTTCCTTTAAAAATATAATTTTTTAATAATTTTCTTCAAATTACAGTCAAGAAGTTTTTGAGTTATCGCTGACACCAATTTGATAAACATACAGTGGATAGCAAAAGTATTCGTACTCTCTTTACCGAAACACTAAAACAATCATAGAAACTATGATTTGAAAATTAAAATTATGAATAGTATCATATTTTAATAAATAAACTTAGTACATCAATCTACATAAATAA